>QVTF01001121.1:0-37362 GCA_003573665.1 Oxygymnocypris stewartii | reverse complement strand
TTATGGGCGAGTTTGTCACTTTAGCTATTATTTTTTAATTACATCTATGTAGTCTTTTCTCTATTTTATTAATATTACATGTATATTTTTTTATTTTTGCCATTAAAATAAATAAAAGTTTAATTTTTACATTTAATTTGATTTCAGTCAACATTTATTTTATTTCAATTAACATTTTTTTTATTATTTTAGGTTTACTTTACTATAATATATTTATATCATGTTCATAACTGGTCTGCAACCTTCAGCAAATCAGCTTGCTTTGTTTTCTGCTTCAAATTACATTTACAAAAGCATATTAAATTAAAGCGTACGTTAATTTTTACTTACGTAAAAATGAAATGTCAAGATATGGGTGAAATACTGTAATGTTCTACCCATGTAAGAGACATATTTATGTAAAAGGAAACATTTTTACCTGTAAACTAAATTGTATTATATTTTAAAAGATCAAAAATGTATTGCTGAAAAGTGGGTAAAAACAAGTGGTTTGAAAAGCAGTGGCAAAGACTGGTAAATACTTAAAATCATAATTAATATGCATCATGTTGCTGCATTGATCCTCAAACAGAGTCTTTTAATGCCATCTTATGATTCTTGTTCTAAATATGCCTGACAAGATTTATTGCTATATAAACTATTGTTACACCAAATTATATTTTTTTCTATAAATTTTTGCTCATTAAAAATTAATTAAACAGGACACATTCTAATGTATAAGAAATGTCAAGGCCTAAATTTAAAGCTGTATTAAACGTTAAATGTTTTGATGCTTGTAAACCCCTTCTCATCTTTAATACATAAATTACTATAAAGTAAACAACTCTCATGCTAATTTTTCTCCTACATCGAAACAAACCCAGAACGGGGGCTTTGGCCCCTCATTGTCCACCACACGCCACTGGCAGATCATTTCAGCGGATATCCGACTTACACATTCCCCAAATGCAGAAATCTGGCAACCGATCTGACATTTCAGGCAGATGAACTGAAGAGCGTCATCCTGTACTTCCATCTGGATTAACACTAATAATCACTTCATTGATTTTTTGAGAGAAAACAGGCTACAGATGGGCCAAAAAATTATATTTTGCTATTTTGGATTATTCGGATCTGCTTCCATTTTATTACGACACTTTTCTTGCCTGTCAACACATCAGATAGGAAAATAATACATCCTGTCATTTGAAATATACAGTATATTATTATTAATAAGAAAACAAATACACTTATCTTCAGCTCCGTTTACATAACTTACACCAGTGTTAGACAGAAAATATGATTGTGTTGACAAACATGATATTTTGCATATTACGCATATAAAACTGCAAACATTCGTTCGATGAGGCCTCCACTGCTCTTTATAACATTAGGGTTCAGATGCATTAGTGGTGTTTATTTTATGATTTCTATCTCTTTCTCTCACAAGGTACTGCATTAATATGAATTTTATGTCCAGTTATTAATACTAGACAAACACAAATACCTTCTTAAATACATCAGTGTTTTTTAAAGCAGCGTAATATTTATTTAGTTTTGCATTTCACTGTATTTTATTATGTTATTTTATTTTTATTTTTGTAAACTGCACATCACTTTATACTCTATGGTTTTTAAAGTAAAGGTAAAAATAAATGTATCAATTGATTGGATATGAATTGCTACTAAAAACAACATTTTGGTGATCATTTCGGATTAATTTTGGAACTGGATATATTTCCACCTTATTAACTAATAGCAGGTAAAATGCGTTTTCCTCATCCCTCAAGATTCAGTGAGTTATAAATCAGATGACATGCTGCTGTAATCTAGGATAACACCCTGTGGTTTGTGTATGGACGAGGTGAACCGCTCCGAGATCTTGTGGTGTAAGTCAGTAATTACTGAGTAGAATAGATCCGCCATTGAGCAAGGGGTTATTAACAGCGCCGCATGCTTTCAGAGAGCAGCACATTTTCACATACAGGGTCACCTTCACATAAATCCTCCATATGGGATGTTCACACATGCAGCGATCTTATCTCTGGCAGGTCTCTTCTGTTTGGCCGTTCCTTCCTAACATTAATGGTCATAAGATGACAATCTGATCTAATAATCTATTCATTTTATATTCTGGAAGAGTGTGAATTTTACAGCCAATTCAAAATCCTGAATCAAACTCACTTATGATGCGTAGAAAATCAATTTCTGATCTTTTTCCATGCATTTTTTACATTGTGCATGTGCACAGAGACAAAGCGTAAATGCAGAAATCTCTCAATATTTGACACTTGATTACAATATCAGACATGATCTTACCTGTGCTCTGTAGTGCAGAGGAATTTCAAGAATTCATAAACAGATTTGCAGTGATTTTTCAGGTGATACAAGTTATATATGAAACACAATATTTCATTAAGCTTCCTAAACACTGTCAATAGACTCCAAATGCTGAGATGTTTCGATAGCAACTCAATTTAAAACATCAAAACTAAAAAAAAAAAAAATTTATTACTGTTTATTGCCCTTTTAAAAAAAAAACCAGTTACAATCTTATACAACTGCAAACTGATATCCATGACAAACAGTGCGACGCAGTAATACATTTCAACGTGAGCTCTTAACACCAAGCAAGCCTCAGTCCCTCCCTGAGCAAAGGACATGTGACATCCATTTACAGCAGATCTCAAGTGACAGACAGACAGAGAAAAAGAGAAGGGAAAAATTGAGTGTGAGAGAGGGAGACGGTCATTGACCATGATTTTAATGTCTGCAATGCGGAGAAGGGTACACTTAACCTAGTATCCACATAGACCTTTTTACTAACAGCATAACATCTGGAGGGCTGCCAATTAATCAACAATAAAACTGAAATAATGTTATGGCTTTTCTGAGATTATCATATCACACTGGACTCATGGTCCAGCAGTGTTTCATTCAGCGTCTCAGAGCGACTACTCGTTTCTCGTAAACTCCGCTCTGCATCTGCAGAGTTTGAGACGCTTTAACATGCATTTAGTTATGTAGCATGCACCAGCCATCTTCCTATACTTCTAATGAGAACGCTTTAAGGGACACTTAACCATTTATCATCAAATAAAAGTTTGATGGTATGAACATTTGAAAATGAAGAAATTAAGACTACTATAAATCCTAGTATCGTAACTAATTTACAGTTGTAATACTAAATAAAAAATGTATTTTTGTCATTTTTCTATTTATATTTAGTTAAATATTAATAATAATCATCATTAATATTACTACCATTATTATTTTACCTTTGCAGATATTTTATTATTATTAGGCTAATGATATTATTATATAGCCATGTTCATATATTATATTTTTCCAAATTGTGTAGACCTATAATGAAACACAGCAAACCTGGATTTAAAAAAAACAAACATACATTAATGACAATTTAGATCAATAAAATAAATTATATTTATTAATTTATTTGTATTTTTTTAATACCATGTCAGCTGCAGGGCTATCATCATGGAAAAAAACTGAATAAATAGCATTAGTTATACAATTAACAAGAAGCTATTACATTTTACAAAATATATTCAGGAGATACCTTCTTAAATAAATCAGTTAAACATATATCTGGATCATTCATTGTCTATTTATGTTAAAAACAGTACAGATCATTTTTAACAGTCATTGTAGTTTGACAAATGAAGGCATAATGGTGGTGGTTCATGGTGGTGGTGTTTTAATAAATAACTGTGTATGAGTTTTCTATGCCCTAAATGGCAATAACAATAAATAAATACAAGTTTACACCTAAATTGTGCAGCACTAACATCTTGTCCATTTCTTCTGGCCAAGAACAGTCCACTTGTACATGAAAAGATGGTCTGACTGACCGGTAAAGTGACCAAACACAGTTTCTCTTGTGTTCACATGCCTACCAAGCACCTCAAACTAAACTAAGCATCTTCTGAAGATTAAAATCCACTAACCGGACAAAACCCAGTAATCCTGCTAGTGACTACAGTGCACTCAACTCCTAGAAAGCTGCTCAATGTCAGACAATCTTAACAAGTGCTTTTCAGTTGTGTGCATCACGCATCAGTGAACGGATCATGGGCGGCCCTGGGTGTGCCGTCTGAGACGGAGACTATACTTAACTCACAAAAAGACTCATGTCATGTCTGCAGCCTTCCAAACATCAACCAGAGACAAAGAGGAGATATTGAATTATGTATTCAAAGCCGTGTCACATAGATTCTGCTCCACTGGGGGCCTAACTGCTGTCTTCAGACCCCCCCAAACGACTCGGCAGAAGACAGACCTCCCGATTCCCCCTGCAGGAGCCCAGCATCCTGATTAATGAGCGTAAGATTGTGGAAGTGAAAGATGGATGGTGCAGACGCAAACTCTCATCAGGAAAACTGCCCTAATTACTGACGGCCCTGTGGTTCATTTGCTTTAAATGCACACAATATCCCCCCTTTTTTCTAGCCAGGAAGAAGATTCTCCCTACAGCCTCATCCAATGACCTCATTCTCAACAGCACAGCGATTAGTCATTCCCAGTAAAACATTCCCCTCCAAGAAGACCTGTACACATGACCAAACCAATGCATATGTGTAAGTTAAATAAAGGGTCTGTTTCAAGATCAACCAAAAACCTAGTCTCACATAAAGCTTTTGAAGACTTGTACAAAGTCTTGTCTAGTTCGAAACTTACTCTGGCCACAAAAAAAAGGCTACCAAGGCGGGAGAAGACCATGACAACATGAACTCAGCCAATCACAGTTTTGTATGTTATGTGCCGTTTATGACCAGGTTTAATGGAAACAGACTGTAAGGGCTGCATGATTTGGGGAAAATTGTAATTTTCTGATAAAAAAAATTGTATAACCTAAAATAAAAACAATATTTAAAATGCTATAAAAAGTTTTTCTGCACTTGTTTTTAAGGCTGCATAATTTGGACAATTTTTTTTATTATATATATCAATATGGCCATAAAAAACAACAGCAGCAACAACAATATTTTTTACACATTAATAAAAAACAACAACAATAATAATAATACTAATCATATTATAATTATTAATTATTATTGCCACTACAATAACAAATAACCAAACTAAAATATTAGGGCTGGGCTACTATTCATTACAAAACTTTTCATTACAACTGTGAAAGTAAAATACTAATATTTACAGCTGGCATCATTTCTTCATTTTAAAGCTTTTATTTTGACAGATTTTTTTTATTTAAATCACAGCCTTTGAGATTTGATAAATCACACTTAGCCATGTTGCGATTTCAGTTTTATTTTATTCAGCTCTGTGCCACAATATACTGGGATAAAAATTAATTCAAAAGCACAAAACTCAACAACACGGAAACATTTTTTTTTGTAAAATGTGAATAGATTTTATAAGAATTTCTGTCAGTCCAAAATTGAATACAATTATTACTCCTATGTAATGTATTGATTGAAAATCTGTGTCTTATTATACAAGAAAAGCTATAAAACCATGTGCTGGTCTCAAACTCTTGCTCAAAATAAATATTAGCTATTTCATAAGCCTCTCGTGGCTTTATTATCACTATATTAAACTAAAGTTGATACACAAACAAATGATAGAGAGGTTACTAGTCTCTGTCCACTGCAGCCACAAGCTGCACAGGGTTCGTTCTGCACTGAATGCATGCATGTGTGCAGTATGAGAGTAATATTTTGAATAATCAGAATCGGAGGCAGTGATTCAGCTAGCATTTAAAAGTGCTGTTTCAGCAGTATTACTGTAACCTTGAGCTAATGTTGTTGCCTGCCAGGAGAGCGGAGCCTGATAACATGCAGGCACATTCAAATGGCACCGTGTTATTTTTCATCCCCTTAAATACCAGACTATGATGCAGAGCGGTTTGTATTCAGGGTGGTTGTTGCACTTTCAAGGATGACAGTTTTGAATAAATCTGTGTTGACCTTCTGACTGTAACTCTGCTTTATTATTTGAATCTCTGACCAGATGAATTCACAAAACTGTCAGTATAATCCAATCCCCCCCATCGCTGTAGGTCTTCCAGCTGTTTAAGTGATGCATTTTAAAAGCAGGATCCATCTCTGTATCTGTCTACATGCTTTACATATTTAATTAGATGCACACAAGTCAATTAGGTTATGTGGGTGAATCTCAAACCCCATAAAAACATGTCCAGGTCCCAAATGGAGAAAATAATGTGTCTTTTTTGATGTCATTTTTATGACAATTAGGCACATTGGCCTATAAATGATACTTACTGTAATGTAAATAATTTATTAAACAAATATTAATTGATATTACATTAATATCAAAATGTGATTGTCATCAAATAATTGTTTTCACAATGATGAAATGATCTTGAATGACAATGAATCATCTTATTTAAAATAAAACAAGCCACATTTTGATGCCATTTTAATGACTGTGTTCATTTAATTAATGTAATGCAAATAATCTATTATTTTAATAAATATTATTTTATATTAATATTTAAAACTTGGAAATACGTAGGTCTTTAAATGTCATAAATGTTACAATACAATAAATAAATTAAATATTTGTGTGTAAAATACATTTTTTTTCTTATTCAAAAAAACTTGAGCCACATTTTGATGTCATATTTATGTGCAAATTCTCATTACTGTAATGCAAATAATCTATCATTATATTAAGCAAATATTATTTCATATTAACATAATGTAAAAAAAAAATAAACGTATTCATTGTACTGCCTTCACAGTGATTTAAATTAAAAAAAGTGATTTAATCAATAATTACCAAATAAATGAACAAAATTGAGGTACATTGCAGTAATAAGCATCTGAAGCAAAATCTGCCAAAATAATGATATGTCTCTCTAACTCTCTGTCTCTCTCACACAGTTTGATTTTTTGTTGGTGAAAACTTTCTGATTTTGGGCAAAATAATTGACCTAAAATGTCGAAGGATCTTATTTTAAAAAGTCCATTTCTAATGTTTCATAAGGATCAGCACACAGACACACAGCAAAGACTTTGACAATCTTTACTCTTTATAACTTCTTCTGTTATTGCTAGTTCTTGCATAACAGCATCTGTACTACTTCCTCTTTACCTCACTGTGAATAAACCGTTTCTAAACACCTAACGTGTGCACGTTTTCAAAGACCAAAACGAAACATGTATTGAAATACATAAAAAGAGTTGCTGAAATCAACTGTATGAACATTGCTTGTTCTGTAATTAGGTCATGTTGATTTTATTATTTACAAAATGACTATACAATACAAGGGTTTTTCTGAGAAATGCCTCAGAAACCGGTTTCAGCAGTGAGAATAAGAATCGTTATCACTGAAGGCTTTGTTTGTGAAACCGTGTTTTCCTTTCAAGTTGTAAAATAAACGTACAACCACAAAACAAGTCCTGACAGCTTGTAGATTCTTCCAGCAGCCGAGATACAGCAAGTACATCACAGGCTGCTTTTGTGTTCAACTGCAGCTCTACAAAAAACAACAATAGACATTTGTTTGCACTACGAAACGTGAGTTTGAGAGAATGCATTAGTATAATCCATGTCTCCGAGTGTGTGTGTGTGTGTGTGTGTGTGTGTGTGTGTGTGTCTAAGCAAGGGAAGAAAAAAAGAGGGTCTTTCGGTTCCTTTCAATTCATTTCCACTAATGGCTTCCAAGCATCTTCAGACAATCAGGCAGCTGCTGCGTGGTCGATGCATCAGCGCGGACGAGAAGAGATGCGCATTCCCAGTAGAGATGCAAAGAACAGCAGACACTCAGCAATACAGCTGCTCCCGTGTATTAGCTCAAAAACACAAACGCAGAACTGTGCTTTAAAGCACTTACCATCAATAACAACTATCCTGAACGCTGCTCAGACTAACTAAAGTAGCATAAACACATTTCAGAAGTGTGACAGAAGCTCAGCTGGTTTCCTTTTCAGTTTTTCCAACATGTATTCTAGTCAATCGTTTGCTCAGACAGAATCAATACAAAAAAGATTCAGATTATTTTAGATCTTCAGTGTTGAAACAGGTCTTCAGTTGCCGAGACATTCATGCAGCGTGTATTGAGAGCTCATATGCGGGGAGATTTAAGCTCATTTCACGGATCTCTTGTGGCTTACAGCACAATGTCATGCTGTTAAGACGACGCTCGGATCTCTAGCGTCGTCCGTTCAGCCGATGTCACCAAAGAACGCAGCAATTGCAAAAAAAAAACAAAGGCAAACGAAGAGGGAGGGAAACACAGAGCGAATCTCACAACTGGTCCAAAGTCCCAAAATCAAAAAAAGCTGAATTTTGACAATTCAGCTCCAAATATGTATTACTGTAAGATTGTGTCATTCCTATTATTCTCAAAAGCAATTCTCCTTACTGTATCTCAGTCTCATTATAATAATAAAACATCCACTTTTATCTTTATGGCCAATGACCACAGTCTCTGTCATTGGACTGAATCTGAATCATGTCTTTGGCTTGCGAGATCTCAAGGTCTGATCACATGCCATTTCTCACTGTCGACAAATCTCTACACAAACAAACACAAAAAGTTCAAGGGGTCAAACGAACACAATAACTCATCCCATTTAAATGGTGATTACGGAGGCATGTAATACTTCAAAAGTCAAACAGATCAAGGTGCAAACTCGTTTCAGCAACCCATTGCTTAAAAGCAAGCAAGCGGGGAAAAATGCATCAAAATAAAACTGTTGAGGTTACATAAACATGGCACTTTCTCTGATGCAAGAATCAAATCACAAAAGACTAAAATTTGTTTTAATTATTCCCAATCTCACTGCCCCCCCCCCCCCCCCCCAAAAAAAGTATTTTAAGACTCTGTTCAGTGCACATTAGAAAATATTAGGCTTATCAATATCAAGACTTTAGGCACCACCACCTTCCTCAGCTATGTTGAATTAATCTAATAATAAACAAAAACACAACATCTGAGAAAGACATATATTGTAGATCCACATAAGCTGAAACACCCAGCTGTTTCCTTTTGACTTGAATGGTTTGGCTAATGTCTTCATAGAAAACACATACAGCATATGTAAGACCAACAGATAAAGACAACTTTTCTGTCTGAAAGCAAAGCAGAGTATTGAATACTGTTTCTCTCCTCTATCACTAACTGCAGTCCACATCAAACATGAGACTTAAAAAGGAAAATAAAATCATCTTGATGATCTTTGCAGTTATTTTTGTCTAATTATTTTTTTATCATAAGCTCACTTTAATTAGCGAACGAACAGTAAAGATACACACTTACTAATTTCCCTTATAAAATATATATAAATTATTTTTGGTTTTGAATATGAAAAGCATCATTGACTTGTCAACTACCCATTAACCAGGTGATGCTAGTTAACGTTACACAAAGAGACTCGAGCACTAGACGTCCCTGTCATGCCAGAAAAACTACTTTACGGACGAACTAAAGCCGTGTTTAATTTGAAATACTTTGACAAGTTTCATATACACTCTATACCCGGTGACTTTAACAACAGATTGAGGTCAATAAACGATCTTTTGGTGAGTTTGTGACCGTTATCAACCTGATTCAGTCCACAAACAACAAACAAACCAGACGCGCGGTCTCCGTCAGATTAATGAAATCATTCACTCACCTTCTGCTTTGACTTTGAGATAAATCCTCCAGCGACCTCGTTAAAGGAAACGGATAATTTCCGACCGGTTACCGAGGAGTGTCGGTAGCAGCAGGGCAGTGCGCGAGAATCTTTAACGACACACTGAGCGTCACGTTCGACTGCACTTGAAGGAAGCGGCGTGACGTCACCAGAGCGCTTCATCTGTGCATCTCCACTCAGACTTCATGCAGAGCCAAACCGAAACCGCGTTCACTGTCTTATCTGAGTTAGCAGATTTTCATTGCTTCTCTCTATTGTAGGATTTACTATTTGAATTTTTTTTTTATATATTAGAGTCTATACATTTCAGAAACAGACGAAAACAACTATGACAAAAACAATATAATTTTGAATCTTGGTTCATTTATCACGTTTTAAGCCAATCAGAAATACTTTTTGCATGTCCATCGTCAAACGTGTTTTTCATTTTCTTTGTTTTTTTTTATTAATTTATTTATTTATTCAAATTAGTACAGCTTGGTAAACGTGAGATTTCAGTTATAGCAAAAAAAAATGGCCACATGCTTAAGTTCACATTTTTGAGAGGTCATGGAGAAAATAAATAAAAAAAACCTAAAGTGTATCAGTCAGATACAACAGCACTGGATGTGACATATCATGAAATGCAGTGAAAACACCTGACTTAAACCAACCTGACCAGTTGATATGTGCCTAAACCCCCTCCAAAACCAGTTTAGCCAAGCTAAGCATTTTAGACTGATTTACAGCTGACTTTCTATAAACAGTTGGATTCATGAATAAATAAATGAACATATTATTAAAAAGCACCATTGCTTGGAGAGAGAGAAATCATGGCTGAGACTAGTACACCTTTATATATTTAGACTGCTTTACCAGCACAAAATGATGTGATCGATATATTTTTATGAGAAGGTGAACATGTTAACTGTTAAAATATTGATATGATGTTTTCATCCACAGGGCCTGTGATTTCACACCTCACTCCTGTTAACAGTAAGAGAACAATTTACTGACAAAGTCACTCCTGAATTAAAGATGTGAAGAATTGAAAGCAGGTTTCCGTGGCTGTTCACCCTCCTGCGAGTTCATTGATTTGACCCTTTTCACTGAGGTTTGTGCGTGGCTTTTGGAGTGGCGTCGGGGACCAGCTCGTCTGTTTCTTCAGATGCATTTGTCACAGCGGCGAGATGCTGTGATTTTAATTGTATTGGGGAATCTTGATTGGGAAGAGCAGAGGGGGAAGCGAAAGCTCAAAGCAAATTCATTACCGCAGATGCGTGCATACCGAGCTTTTCTGCATGTAGTGGAAATGTCAGCCTCACCTCGGTCATTTGTAAAGTAATAAGCAGAAGCACAATGACGGCAACGGGGGGAAGGGCAAATCTGCCTTAAAAAGGATTTTTTAAAAGAGTCTTGATTAGAAAGTATAATGAGACTGAGAGCAACGCTGCACACTATCTCTCCAGAGGCTGATGGAAAACAAATTAATATAGCTATTTTGTTTTATTTCCTTTTTCCACATTAGTCTGCGGCGCGTCCTGATGAGTTGTCATTGTCCATGGTTCAGCCAGAGTTATTGATTTTCTGTAGACATATCAAGGGAATGCAGAGAGTAATCTCATTTTTCCTGAAAAAACAAGAGCCATCCAGCATAAAAAAAGAAGACGACAAAGGGGAGGGTTTGAGTGAAAACCTTTTATTCCACAGATGAATCATTCTTGTTCCAAACCTTTTGAACGTAGTGTAATTTGATCACACAGGCATAAACCAACTAACATCACAAATATCACAAAATAAATACAAATTCATACAAAATGTGATCCTTTGATGTAGTCATTTCCTGGAGGATGATGATATTGGTTAACACAAGATGTTACTTAAACGAATAGTTCACCCAAAAATCACCCTCAGACCAGATATGGAGATAAGTTTGTTTCTTTATGGGAACAGATTTGGAGAAATTACATCACGTGTTC
This sequence comes from Oxygymnocypris stewartii, assembly GCA_003573665.1. NCBI lineage: Eukaryota > Metazoa > Chordata > Actinopteri > Cypriniformes > Cyprinidae > Oxygymnocypris > Oxygymnocypris stewartii. The sequence continues at coordinate 25,775 of QVTF01001121.1, read as the reverse complement.
ACCAATGATCCTCTACAGTGAATGGGTGCCGTCAGAATGAGTCCAAACAGCTGATAAAAACATCACAATAATCCACAAGTAATCCACACCACTCCAGTCCATCAGTTAATGTCTTGTGAAGTGAAAAGCTGCGTGTTTGTAAAAACAAATCCATCAATAAATCGTTTTTTTTTTTGTTGCCAAAATCCATAACAACACTTCATCCAGTGAAAAAGTCATCTCTTATTGTCTCTGACATCAAAATCTGTTTTGGACTGTTTCTGCTTGTAAATGTTGTTTGATCTGAGCATAATTCTCACCTGATTTAGAAGATATTTTCTTCACTGGAAAAAGCAATATTATGTTTTATGGACTCGTATTTTAGCCAGAAGCGATGACTTAAAGCTAAAAACATGCAGCTTTTGGCTTCACAAAACATTAACTGATGGACTGGACTGGTGTGGATTATTGTGATGTTTTTATCAGCTGTTTGGACTCTCATTCTGACGGCACCCATTCACTGCAGAGCATTCATTGGTGAGCAAGTGATAGAATAGATTTCTTCAAATCTGATGAAGACATTTTTTCATTTTTTGTGAACCGCTCCTTTAAGATGTCACAAAAAAAATCTCAAGAAAACAAGTTTCCTTTAAATAATTTGGATTGGAGAAAGAATAATTTCATTTGTTCAAATTTTGACATAAAAAGGCTAAATAAGAAACACAATCACCGTTTGTTTGCTATTGTGCTATTAACCTGCATTAAATTAAAGACAGAGTAATTGTGGTTTGTCTCTCTCGTAAATGTTATCTTTAATAGAGTAATTGCTCTTTTATTGCAGACGAATCTGACAGTGGCAGGAATTAATTACTGTCAGATTGTATACGTATCATTTAGATGGGTGACTATTCAGCTGCTTGCTGACATGGAAAATGTATTCAAATATTCAAACGATTCATCTCTCAGTGGTGGTTTTGCATTTGTATTTATAAATAAAAAATACCCTTTTATTTCACTGCACAATTTACATATGCATATTAATAATTCATGCATTTGAAAACAAACAAAAACAGTATATTTTTATTGGGAATCAAAGAGGGATGAGTGTGAAAAAAGAGCATTACATTTTTTTATGGATAAAATCATTACTCATTTATGTTACCTAAAACATTGTGTAACAGAGAAACTATATTCTGACATGACAAATCTGACAGAAAAGAGATGTCAGGTTCAGTGACCTCTCAGAACAGCATAACGAGGTCTAATTGTACTGATTTATAAGAGAATGAACAGTCAGCCGCTCATATTAGAAACTAAAAGGTTGATCAGAACCACAATGCACTAAACAAATACGGAAATAAATCAAGTTGAAATGACCTTACACTGAAAAAAGATTAATATTAAGTTGAAAATATTATTCAACATCACTGAATCAACCTAATAATGTTAACTTAAGCTGTATAGGTTTATATCAGGTATAAATACGTAACAATTGTGGGTTGTATTATGTGAGAAGAAAAAGCATGAGATGTGAATCTAGAAATAAAGATATGTAAAAACATTGTCTGCTTTAAAAAAAAAAAAAAAAAAAAAAGTTTTTCCAAATAATGACTAATAACCTTTGACATCGGCACAGAGTGACCACTGGGGGTGATGAATGTAGTGATACCAGGACAGAAGCCATTTTGGAAACCTGTTTGGTTTAATTTGGCCTTGATTAACCAAACCAGCAAACAAAACAAATATTCTAAGAACATGTTTTAACGTTCCCATTAAGAAAACATTATTTCTGAATTTGATCTGAATGTTCACAACGTCCCCCTTTTTTCTTGGTTCTTTTTTAATGGAACATTCCATTTTGCAATCATTCTGGGAATGTTACTTTTGAATGTTCTCTGAACATCCTGAAATGAGCAGTAAGAAGAAAAAAAAACGTTAGATGAACGTCCAACTAAAACATTTCAGAAAAAAAAACATCCTATAACCGAATAATGTGTTTAGTGTAACGTTTATAGAACATTAAGACCAGATATCTTTGAACAAACATTTTATTAATGTTACTGGAAGTTCATAACTTTAAGAGAACGTTCCCAGAACATTAGCCAAAGTTCAGAGAACATTCACTGTTACCTGGGAACACACACACACACACACACACACACACACATGTTGGTTTTTATGGTTTACGGGGACTCTCCATAGGCGTAATGGTTTTATACTGTACAAGCTGTATGTGCTATTGCCCTACACCTACCCTACACCTAAACTTAGCCCTCACAGGAGACGGTGCATTTCTACTTTCCCTCAAAAAAACTCACTCTGTATGATTTATAAGCGTTTTAAATTATGGGGACACTGAAAATGTCCTCATAAATCCCCTTCTCCTTGTAATACCTATGTTATACCCATGTCATTATACAAATTTGTGTCCTCATAAACCACATAAACATGCCCCCACACACACACACACACACACACACACACACACAAACACAAAACTGAACATCATTGAGACCAAATGACTTATTTCATCTTCCGAATCAAGAGAACAGTCAAGCCACTGCGAGAACCAAGTGTTATCACATGACCTTGGAAAATCCCCAGCTTCTGTCAGGCAACATTAAGACCTGAGGAGGAATAGTCCCCATTAAAGGGATAGTTCACCCAAAAATGACAATTCTGTCATTAATACTCACCCTCAAGTATTTCCAACCCTGTATGAATGTCTTTGTTCTGCTGAACACAAAGGAAGATATTCTGAAGTAAGTTTGCAAGCAGGCTGTTTTGGGGCACCATTGACTTCCACAGTAAGAAAAAAAATACTATGGATGTCAATGGTGCCCCAGAACTGCCCTGTTTCCCTCAGAATATCTTCCTTTGTGTTCAGCAGAACAAACACATTCATACAGGTTTGGAAATACTTGAGTGTGAGTAAATAATGACAGAATTGTCATTTTTGGGTGAACTATCCCTTTAAGGAAACACATATCATCCAGCAAACAGCAGAACAGTGTTGATTTGACGAGATGAATGAGTGCGGGATCACAGGACTTGTATCTTGGGTCCTTCCGTGGCTCCTCCAGTGGGTGGCCGTCTTAATGGTGCTGCTTGTTTTGGCTCTGTTAATTGGAGCATGTTCACAGATGAAGACCATGCCGGAGATGGTAGAGCACAAGACCAGAACAAAAGGAAAGAAAAGCACTATTGTTAAGAAATGATCATCAGCGTAGCTCGACCAAACAAAACAAAAAGAGCAGATGTGAAGGGAAAACTCACTTTGAATGATGTTTTAGACTTGTTCTGATTAGCTGTTTGTCCTTAAAGCAGCGGTGCTTTTGTCCCTCTAAAGCCTCAAATGTGCCTACAAATCTTACACATTTTGTAAAGCATATAGTTTTGGATTAGATCTATATTGGTCTAAATCAAATTATTCTTGAATCTAAATCAATGAATTCGCAAATACACACTCCAAAGTCTCGATGTAAATCAAATGATTCACGATCAAGTCCCCACCTGAGTAAATGATTCGCGAACCATCGTTTTAGATCGTGACTTCGGAGCGTGTATCACGAATCTTTCAATTCGCCAAATGATTTGCGGACCCACTCGATCCGAAGTTACGATATGACTCAAAAGGTTAACGAATACGCTCCGAAGTCACGATCTAAAACAAATGATTCGCGATATGCGCTCCAAAGATCTGAATCAAATAATTTGTGATATCCGCATCGAAAACTTGAAACAGTGCTTCGAAACAGTGAATCATTTTGCAACACAATAACGGATTCAGAGTTTTCTCCCATCACTACATGCTTATTAAAATCGTTACAAGCAATAACATTTTGAATTTCGAAAATGAATAGCTCTGGTTTTTGTTAGTGAATCGAGTTTGAATCAATCTGAGCGGTTCTAGTGAATATGACTCACTCTCAACTGAATCGATTTATTTGTTCCTCCGCTTTTTGCACCTTCAGCCATGTTTATACGACACTGTCAGCACTCTTATCTTACTAGTTTTATGGCATTAACTCAAAGAAAGTATGATGTTTACAAAGACAATATCCATGTTTCCATTCCGAAGATTCGGCTTTCTATGTCCAAATATCAAACATAAAATCTACGAACATATTCAGGAGAGGAGACCAGTTGATGACTAGTGAAAAACTCAATTAATATGACAAGCTGCACCTCAAAATATATGTTAGATGGAAACATTGTGCTTTATGATTAGTTGATAACATACATTTATAACTATGGTAGGCAACATACTCATAATTAATAAAGAGAGCCTTTTATATATTTGCATATTCACCAGACAATAATTACAACATTTTATGTTAAACCAATATTACATCAGCATCAGAGTGCTGGGTATTTTAATTAGACTGTATATACAATGTAGTCTGCATATCATTTTATTTTAATATTTAAAATGAATTGGACTAATGACTATTGTGATAGACCCTACTGTTACTATTGTGTGATCAAATTTATTGTTAGGGACAATTTAGTAGTCCCTGGATATTGACATGGACATGTCCGTAGCATCTCTATTACATTCTACGCCCTTGATGGTTTTGCAGTGATGCAGAAGTTCCCTCAACAAAACCCAGATGTACTTGTTCATTGGCTTTAAGAGTATAGCTGAAAATAAGTTTACCTCTTTGACTTGATGTCTCTGGTGCTCCTTGTATGAGGGTAATTTTTTTTTACTTCAAATAAACTAGATTGATATTTTTTTATTTTTTTAATAGTTTATGGTACTAAGTTATATTTATGCAGTAGCTATAATCTGCTTATTTCTTTTTTTACTACTTACTACTTTTTGAGCATATACCTGAAAATTAAATGTACAACTTAAAATTGTTGTAAAAATGTTGAATGCTTTGGAGCAAAGGCTAAAGTCTGGTCTTATTTGAAAGTTTATTGCTATGAAAAAGTTAATAAAAAATGATATTTCCAAATTTGACATGAAACACATATGACATCTGAAACATTCCAGAATTTTTGGAAACTTTGGAAATGGAAAATATACAACATTTTTGGATAGTTTCCTGTACATTTAGCAACCTTTACCATGTTTTGTACCATTCCGATGAAGATTTTTTTTCTCCAAAAACGAAAGCCAGAAATGACCAAAGAGCACCAGAGGTTTAATGTCCCCGACAACCTCTGTAGTCCCATTTAGACGCTTGCTAGAAACTGCCTTTTTCAAGACAAGTGAAATCTGTCATGGCGTTCTGTGTGCAAACACCATATTGTCTTAACAAAGGACGTGAGAAAGCGGCACATGTCTGATGGTGCACACAGCGTCTGGCATGCACATTTCCATGCCAGCTGTCGGTTTGTGTCTGGTCATATTAACACTGAACGCTGTCCCTTTTAATTAGCAGTGTCAGGTTAGTACTAACCTTTTCCTCCTTCATGCATCAGCTTGAGAAAGCAAGAAATGTGCAAACGAGATTCCCTCGCTGTTATTTGAACAGGTCATTTCATTATAGCCATAATCATAATAGTGGCAGCCTCGCCATAATATATGCTCCTCTGTAACATCTAAAGTAAAGAGAGAGACAGAAGACAAAAGCAAAGGTCTGTCGTGTGACACGGTGTAATTAAAGTGGAAGCTGGTGGCATCATTATAAAGGACTCTGACTTATTCTGCAGTTCAATTAATCATGTAAATCATACACTTTGAGAAATGCAATGAAAGACACATCATACATTAATTTCTAATGATGTGTTTAAGCAGTAGGAGGGATTCATTTTTTGATAGTATGAAATTAATCAAACAAACAGTGGAAGGGTCACCAGATGAGGAGAAAATCATCACAAATAAACAGCAATTTACTTAAACTGACTGTTTCCATCCTAATACATAAATTAATTAATTAATTAATGAAGTCTATTTTAGGCCAGTCATTTTTTTGTTGCATTATTTATGACATTAAAATCTTTTTTTTAATAATATAATCAGTAATACAGTAATTGTATGTAAAAAAAATATTTTAATCATTATAAAATAAAATGTAGTACATCAAACACTGTCATTATGTACACATTGTTATTAATTATGTAATTATGAATATTATATTGTATTTTTCACATTACAGTAATGAGAATTAGATTGTTTTACATTATGGTAATGGACTTTTGTGGGGTTCAAATATGCTTATTATTATGCAATTAATTACTGGCTGACTGGTATGGTATTTAATATCTTAATGCTAATACAGAGAGCGCAGGATTAATGATGTAAAACAATATAATGATGACAAATGGACATACTCAAAATTGTTGAAAAATGCACTTAAGTTTTACATATAATAAGCACCGAATATTGCATATTTACATGAACATTTAAATAATAAAGACAAAAATCTTAAAAAAGGATTTATATTTTTAAAGTACAAATATATTTTAGAATTTAACAAATGTAATCAAAATTAAACTTTCCTTTGATCACGGGGTAAAATATGATTCACGTTTGTGAGATTCACTCTTGTATTGCTGCCCAGTTGAAATCACTCAAGGGAAACACGCCAGTTTGTCTATAGTTTCATTATTATTATTAGACCGTCTCTTTTGTTTCTCTGAGAACGTTTCTCTGAGAACAGCTATTGTGTCCCTCTCTAATAAATTAGGCTTTGTTGACCTGGCTTTTGTCATGTCCTAAGAGCCCCAGACAGCAGGCTGAACCCTGGGAAAAACAGAAACCAGTACAAATCACAAAACAATCCTCAGCTGCCTGCATCTGACAGCATTTCTGCTCTTCACACACACAAAAAACCCTAGCAACAGCATAGTAACGTACCGACACTACTCGGAACACCCTGGCAACCACATGGCAATTCCCTGGAAACCAAACAGAACACTCTCGCAAATACATAGAAACACACTAACAACCACTCAGAACACTTAGCAACCACATGACTATACCCTGGCAACCACATCAATATACCGACAACCACTCAGAACACTTAGCAACCACATAGAAAAACACTGACAAACACACAGAACACTTAGCAACCACATAACAACAGCCTAGCAATTAGTGATCGACCGATATTGATTTTTTATAACCGATACCGATTAATTGTACGTTTATGTACCCGATAACCGATATTCAGAACCGATATTTATTTACTGTTATAAAGTGAAGTAAGTCCATTCTTCGCTTTGGTTTTTCCTCCTTTCAGGCATCTTAACAACAACAAACAACTGTTGAAAATAAAAAAATTCTCATGTAAAATGTCATCTTCAAATTACAACAATAAAAACATATTATTTATAAAAAACATTTTTTACAAAACCGATATCCGATTATGGTAAAATGCTTAAATATCAGGAAAAATATCGGTAAACCGATATATCGGTCGATCTAGCAACCACATGAAAACACCCTGGCAACCACATAGTGACACAAAAACAAATCACAAACAATACCTTAGACTATGGCAATGCTCTGGCAACCACCCAAAAATCCCTAGAAACCACAAAGCAACTTACCAGCAACCACTCAGAACACTTCAGCAACACACCAAAAACCTTGATAAAGAAAACCTTTGAAGCCACATAGCAACACCTTGGCAACCACCAAGAACACCCTTGTGTAAGCACATAGCACCACATTAAAAAACCCTAGCAACACACCAACAACAACAACCATAAAGAACACATTAGAAACCACATAGCAACACTCTGGCAACCACATAGCAACACAAGTAACCACAAAAACAAATTAAAAGCCACACACTGTATCAACAACCTAACAATTGCATAACAACACCAGCAACTACAAAGAACACCTTAAAAACCACATAGCAACACCTTGGCAACCACCAAGGACTCCATTGTGTAAGCACATAGCACCACATTTACAACCACTCAGAGCACCCTAGCAACACACCAACAACAACCATAAAGTAATGTACACATTAGAAACCACATAGCAACACTCTGGCAACCCCATAGCAACACAAACAGTCACAAAGAACACTTTAGAAACCCCACAGCAACACCCTAGCAACCACCTGTAACACACTAGTAAGCACATAACAACATACTAACAACCACTCAGAACACTTTAGCAACACACCAACAAGAACACCTTAGAAACAACTTAGTAACACCCTGGCAACCACATAGCAACACAAGTAACCACAAAGAACAACTTAAAAGCCACACACTGCATCAACAACCTAACAACTGCATAACAACACCAGCAACTACAAAGAACACCTTAAAACCACATAGCAACACCTTGGCAACCACCAAGGACTCCCTCATAAGCACATAACAACATACTAACACCAAGTAGCAAACATGGCAAATTCTTCAGCATTGTAAAGCCCCGTTCACACCAAGCACGATAATTATAAAGCTAACGATATCTCTGTTCTTTATCGTTATAGACATACGTTGTGGTGTGGACTCTGCTATTCTTTAATATTGAGAAACATTTTTGAAACTATATCTTTATAGGTGTGAACGCGCCTTAACCGTGAGTTTTGCACATGCATGCAAACACCAAGTCTAGTGTTTTCCAAGGTTTCATAAGACTGGATACAAATACAGGAAGCACAAACTAAAGGGTGTGTGTGTGTCTTCAGGTGGACTTTGCTCTGACAGTTACTTGCAAAATGATCCACTAAACCACACAAGAGATAAGAACAGTGTTTCCCATCAGCACAAAGGCACAGTGAGATATTCAGTCTGTCTCATCAGTTCACAATAGAACAGCAGGACATGCCTTCTCTATGAGGAACAATACCGTGTTTGGTGTAGCTGACTTCATTTAGTTTAATTGTTTGTAGCATGAACAACAAAATATCACATGAAATATGATGAATCGGATTGCAAACTGAATCAGTCCTAAAGCCTAGATTTGAAAAATAGATTTGTGTGCAGTGTCAAGCCTAATTACAGTCATTAATATTTAGCTTATTTACCACAAGTGCAATAAAAATCTGACTTTGTGTCTTTCTAATCGTCAGAGTTCCTCGTTACATCTCGCAGCTGAGTTTGGCATTGTTGGCGTGACTATAAGTCATTACTAACTCACCCAGCATAAACATAAACCCTAGAAATATGTGCAAGGTGAGCACTTTCAGTTCCTGACAACAGCAGTGTTTTATCTGAGGGAATCTGTGTCAAAGAGGCGTATCATTGGGTTCTTCTGATCTCTTTTACCCTGCACTGAGAACTGTGAGAAAGACACAAAGACACCAGTAGCTTCCTTACACGTCAACACCCTGATTCAGACTGGACACACACGACTAAAAGACATGAACTTTCACAGATAACTGCATTCTTTTTATGAAATGACCATGAAAACTACATGAAATCACACCAACCACAAAGTACTAGTGATCGACCGATATTTATTTACTGTTATAAAGTAAATAAATAACAGAGGGAAGTCCATTCTTCACTTTCAGTCATCTTAACAACAACAAACAACTGTTGAAAATTAACATTTTCATGTAAAATTTAATCTTCAAATTACAACAATATAAACATTTTATTTATGAAAAGCATCATCAGCAACACTGATATTAACAATAAGCTAAATAATGTCTAATGTGTTCAAATGGAGAAAATAAAGGACAGAAGTCATATCAACTTCATTTTAAACTACAGTTTTAGCAGGTTTATAAGCTGTTAATTATAAATGTAATTAACATTATCCAGTGAATTAAATTAATAACATTCTCTGGAATATTGAAATAAGCTATAACAAACAAAACATCGTATTTTATTGCATTTCTTAACTGGCATCGTTTTTTTTCAAAACCGATATCCGATTATGGTAAAATGCTTAAATATCGGGAAAAATATCGGTAAACCGATATATCGATTGATCTCTACAAAGTACACCTTATAAACCATATGGCAACACCCTGGCAACCACCCAGAGCATAGAGCACCTTATAAACCATATGGCAACACCCTGGCAACCACCCAGAGCATAGAGCACCTTAGAAACCATATGGCAACACCCTGGCAACCACCCAGAGCATAGAGCACCTTAGAAACCATATGGCAACACCCTGGCAACCACCCAGAGCATAGAGCACCTTAGAACCATATGGCAAGTAACGCTCTGACAACTGCACAGAAAACTCAAGTGACCACATAGCAACACACCACCAACCACAAGGAATACCTTAGAAACCGCATGGCAACGCCCTGGCAACCACCTAGAACACCCTAGTAACCACATAACAACAAACCACAACAGAACACAGAACACCTCAGCAACTACATAAATACACCCTGACAAGCACATAGCAACCTGTCAACAACCATTCAGAACACCTTAGAAACTACATATCAACAAACACCATGGTAACCACCAAGAAAAACCTAGTAACCATATAGCAACAAGACAACAACCACTCAGAATACTTTAGCAACCACATTGGAGCACCCAAGCAACAGGCCAACAACCATAAACCACCTTAATAGTAACCACATAGCAACACCCTGGCAACCATCTAGAACACCTTCGCAATTAAAATACTCACAACCACATAGCAACATATCAACAAGTTAACAACCACAAAGAACACCTTAGAAACCACATATTAACACACAAACAAAGGTCAAGTGTCAAGTCAAAGTCTACAATATTTTTGCACAAAATTAATCGGTTTCTTTGTACAATCTAGTCAAATTAGATGCATATAGACGTGGACAGTTAGTGTGAAGCCCACAACCCGAAAAATCCTGGCGATACCAGATAACTTGAATTATTTCTAATTCTAGAATTTGTAAACTCCAGGAGGTTTGAGAAGTGGCCTGAAATCTCCTCTGATTTGTGAACGGACCTGCACAGTCTATCATCAGGGATGATATCATGAGTCACAGCGCCCTCTAGTGATCATCACTGATAACCTGTAACATGCTGATCTGAAGAGGAAGGAAAAGCACCTCAATGAAAGCACCTTCATGGCTGCAGATCATCTGTCAGCGAATCACTGCCTATGTTGATGGCAATTGGTAAAGTAAATTGATTACTGCTAACAATAGTGTGTAGGGTATACTTACTATTTAATAAATACATGCATTTAACAAATAAATAAATAATTTATACAAGTTATTAAACAAATGCATTTAAACAAAATTAATAAATTACTAAACAAATACATTTAAATGGATGAATGAATAGATAAATGTATTAATTTAACAAGCCTAAAGAATCTTACAAGTCATATTTTGAGGATTTTTATTATTTTCACCAGTGCAACTACTTTGGAGATGTTGAGGGAAAGCATTACAATATTTAAAAAAATATATTTTTATAAAATATACAAATTCTAATGAGACTAACAATATACACTCACTGGCCACTTTATTAGGTGCACCTTGCTAGTACCGGTTGGACCCTTTTGTCTTCAGAACGGTCTTAATTCTTCGTGGCATAGATTCAACAAGGTGTTGGAAACATTCCTCAGAGATTTTGGTTCATATTGTCATGATAGCATCACACAGTTGCTGCAGATTTGTCGTCTGCACATCCATGATGAGAATCTCTCGTTCCTCCACATCCCAAAGGTGCTCTATTGGATTGAGATCTGGTGACTGTGGAGGTCATTTGAGTAAAGTGAACTCATTGTGATGTTCAAGAAACCAGTCTGAGATGATTTGAGCTTTGTGACGTGGTGCATTATCCTGCTGGAAGTACATCAGAAGATGGTACACTGTAGTCATAAAGAGATGGACATGATCAGCAACAATACTCAGGTAGACTGTGGTGTTTAAATGATGCTCAAAGTGTGCCAAGAAAATACCCCCCACACCATTACACCACCACCAGCAGCCTGAACCGTTGAGACAAGGCCGGATGATCCATGCTTTCATGTTCTTTACACCAAATTCTGACCCTACATCTGAATGTCGCAGCAGAAATCAAGACTCATCAGACCAGGCAGCGTTATTACAATCTTCTATTGTCCAGTTTTGGTGATCCTGTGTGAATTGTATCCTCCGTGTGCTGTTCTTAGCTGACAGGAGCGGCACCCGGTGTGGTCTTCTGCTGCTGGAGCAGATCTGCTTCAGGGTTCGATGTGTTGTGTGTTCAGAGATGTATTCTGCAGATCTTGGTTGTAACGAGTGATTATTTGAGTTACTGTTGTCTTTCTATCATCTCTAACCAGTCTGCACATTCTCCTCTGACCTCTGACATCAACAAGGCATTTTCATCCACACAACTGCCGCTCACTGGATATTTTCTCTTTTTCGGACCATTCTCTGTAAACCCTAGAGATGGTTGTGTGTGAAAATCCCAGTAGATCAGCAGTTTGTGAAATACTCAGAGCAGCCCGTCTGACACCAACAACCATTCCACGTTCAGTCACTTAAATCCTTTCTTCCCCGTTCTGATGCTCGGTTTGAACTTCAGCATGTCGTCTTCACCACATCTAGATAACTAAATGCATTTAGCTGCTGCCATGTGATTGGCTGATTAGAAATTTGTGTTACCAAGCAATTGAACAGGTGTACCTAATAAAGTGGCCTGCGAGTGTATATACTGTATGTTACTATAATAATACAAAAAAAAGAAGAGTAAAATAAATTTAAGAAAGCTTTAGGTTTTGAGAATAGTTAGTGTTCTTCTAAAATAATTTAAGTTTTTTAATTTGTATAATGTAATACTGATTGCTGAAGCTTATACTGTGTTCTTCCACCAAATTGATGATAGTGATAACTAGCAGGATGGAAAGAGACATTGAGGACACAGGAGAAAGCTATAAAGTCGATTATCAACCCCACATTGCGTGCCACGTTGGTTTAAAATACTAATTTGTATGTACAGGCAGTCATAACATGGCCAAACATGTATGTGAAGATGGAGATACAGAGGGAAACTGACACTTTCAGGGTAGACAGTGATCTATAAAAACCCCAGAGGGTAATTCATCTGCCCTCAATAGTTGCCCCACTTCATCCTGATCGCTCTCTCATTACACGCATGTATCTGCAGCTCATCTGGACACAAACGGCTGCAGCAGAACAGCATCTTCTGTTGATTTGCACGTGGAGAAACATCACTCTGCGTGTCTGTTTACTGACACGGCTCAGGAGAGATGAGCCTGAACTTGCTCACAGCAGCATTCAAATCTGAGCTATTCAAAAGATCATGCATGCATCAATTATTTTTGTGTTTGGTTGTGTTTTTGGTTTCACTAAAAACAGAAAACTGAAAGTTTGACAAGTCTTTATTCATTTTGAAAGACCAACACTCGATTAGTTTCTCTATGGCTTGTTCACATATGGATAAATAAAGCCTTAATGTTTACACAATCGGATTCATTCATAACAATATAGATACAGATGACTGTTAGTGGCAAATCCAATCATAAAAACTATTTCAACATGTGATTGGCAATCAGGAAGCATTTGTATCTACAAACTCGAGGTGCTTATACAGTGCTACGAGTGACAAACACATATCTGTAACATTTCCAGCTGAGAAAGAGAAAATAAACACTGGTCCAAATCTGACTAAACTTATCATTCTGTGAATCTCAACAGATACAGACACATTTGGCACACACAACATTAATAAACAATTCAAAGCTTTGTGATGAGGACAACATTCAACTGAATTATGACTGAAACCTCAGTCTATTTCTCACACAAATCAACTTATAGTGCACAAAAATATATGGCCTTTTCGGTGCTAGACGGTGGTCTCTATGAAAAATCATTTTATGGAAAAGAGCTGCAATTAATTATTTCTCAGGATAAGAATTATGATAAAAATAAAATATAAATGAGGGCAATATATATATATAAATGTTGTTATCTTATAATAATAACAACAACAACAATAACTGTAATGATATTAATAACAATAATTAAAATAATCTATAATAAAATGTAGGTTTTTAAATTGGATTTTCATGCTTGGAGCAGCCAGTGGACATGATTATCTTTAAGGAATCAATGAAAATATTTTCACAGAAGCGACACGTTGTACTTCAGAGAAAATATTAGTAAAGCAAATAGTCACTAAACAGCTGAGTCTTCAAGGAGAAGGAAAGATCGATGTGCTAAACCGTCCTGTGTAATACAAGCCCTGCGGTTTATTTGACAGATCATATTTCCTCACACAGTCCACCCAGAGAAAGAGATGGTTTGAGTCACGAATGCCTCGTTTTGTTCTGTGTGGAGTTCACAATCTCCATGAACGCCTGCTGCTGCTGATTCTCACAACACTAAGATACCACCTCGAGTTCTTCAGCGTCTACCAAGCAGGCCTGATCGGAGGACGGGGATCTGAAGGGCGGATGGTACTCGATCAGGTTCAGGATGGACGAGTCTGGGTTGTGTCTGTGATGAAAGACCCAAACCCCTGCAGAAACCACCAGTATCAGCACCACACTGATGATGACCAGAGCCGACAGAAGAGGACTGCCCTCTAGAGATGAGGAAAAGAACCAAATACAATCACCAACACAAAAACACGACGTTTACCATTAACATGACGGCTTCAAACTCATGTTAACACAAGTATGAACAATATGTCTCTTAGAAGATTTTCTGTACATATATATAATAGCAAGAAAACATTGCAAAATGAATCCTTACTAGGTGGGCTTATCCAGACTGCCTCTGAAAAACAAATCACAAAGATCGAATGTCAAATTACACTAAAAATGTTATGGGCAAAACATACCTAAATGTTATGTTCCATGACGTTAGAAACCATATGTTTATTTATGATATCACACTACAACTGAAGACTACGGAGGGCCAAATTACTAAAGAAATGTCTACTTATTATATAATATTTGCACATGTAAGAACTAGAAAGACCAAAGAAATCGAAGAATCATTTGAAAGGTTCACTAATGTCGAGTGACATGCCGACAACCGTAACCCTGTTAATAAAATAGAAATGTGAAAAACTGCAATAACTGGGTTATTTTTTAACCCAAATGCTGGGTTGAGCCTTTTTTTGGGTCCTTTTTTCAGTGTTTGGGTAGTTTTTGTGTTACCCAGCCTCTGGGTCAAATGTAAAACCCAATGTTTGGGTAGTTTTAGTGTTACTCAGATCCTGGGTCGGAGTAACCCAGCGGTTGGGTTATTTATCGCGGGGATTTTGCGTCGTCTTCTGGAGAGAGCAGTTCTAAGCACCATCGGATTGAAGCATTTCTTCGGTAAATACAGGTTTGTGTGTATTTTATTTTATTAATAAAATCACTTCTGTGCTATATATCGTTCAGTTTTATGCAGAGCAACATACAGGCGCGCGGTGTGAATCACTAAACGAACGTCGCTCGCGTCGGTCTTATTGAGTGATAAGAGTCTGATGCTTTGCATAAAATAAACGATTATATTTATAAAGATACAGAATACAAATACATTGGATGTTCAAACATGTCCTGTTTACGGTTGTTTTGGGGCAGGTTATGAAAGTAATCGCAGTACATTTCGACTGAGTGAAGCGCAGGGCGGCGGTCTGATCCGTGAACAGTACATACGCTTATTTTAACCAAGCAGCAAACCTTTTAAAATATTTTGATAAATTACTGAATTAAAAAAAAAAAAAATAAGTGACTTTAAACCGTTTAACTAATTGTATTAATCGGTCAAAATTCTTATCGGTTGGTTTAAAATGAACATCCCTACTATTATTATTTATTACTGTATTAAATATTTTATTAATAATTTATTTACAAAATGTAAGCTTATTTTATTTCAGCAAGCTGCCAAAGCTACATTTCTCATTTTAATTTAGTTTAACTTGATGTACTACAGTAAATAAACTAAAATGGAAATAATGTGAATGTAAAAAAATAATAACTAACTATACATACAAAAAAAACTCAAACTTTGTAGTAATTTGAATGAAAATGTAAAACAAATACAGCGCATAATAAAACACTAAATAGGTATAGTTGTCGTAATCCAGAGATTGTGAACTTACTCGTCTTACACACCACTCCGTTCTCAGGTTCGTCCGTGCAGCTGACGTTTTCCCACTTCCCCGTGATGGAGTGAAGAACGACACACGTGTCCAAGAGAGGCAGATCAGTGTCATCAGAGCCGCCGTCCTCCCAGTTACTGTAGCGCAACACGCCGTTATCATCATGCCACTTAAAGACATCTTCTGCGAGACACAGAGAGAGAGAGAGACGTGCTCCATGAAAATAAACTCTGCACTCAACCATAAGGATCCGATCCGGATAGTTCAGATTTGTACTTGCCTTGCTATCATTTCACTGTAAAACACATTTCACAAGTTCACCTGCACACGTTATAATGAAGGTAAACCCATAAGCTTGATGTCAAGACTCGACTCGATCACTAAAGCCAGCCTGGATCCTCAATAATGAAGTTAGCAATAAATAAAGATTAAAGGTGGATTTGGAGCAGTAGTGATGCAGGCAGCTGTTTATTTATACGTTATAATGCATTATGATTGACAGGATTATAACGAATTTACATGATTTATTTAAAAGAAAAATTCATGTAACACTGCATTTTCTTTGCCTAAACAAAAACTATATATACAAAATAATTGATAGTTTTAATTTTTAATAATAGTTTGAAATTATAACTCACACACACACACGTTTGCTGGAAAACACTGACGTAGAGTGACTTGTTTTTCATTTTCAACCCAATCAAACTGATGCTTCCAATACAATCACAAACACTTTCAACAAAACCTCACCCAGATGACATAAAGCCAAATACAGAGGATACGACACATGTAAACACCTGATGAATGAAACATGGCCTGGATCTCATTACTGATCCATGAACACATGATCAAAGTGCACATTGTCCTCTGGTTCATTGTTCAATAACCACGTGAGGTCTTTCATCATGAAGCCTAAACAGACTGAGGCAAACATGTTTCTATATTTTTCACTTGAAAGCATCTGGGTGTGGATGATGTATTCTTTGAATCCGCCCCTATAATAACAGGATTTCCTTGTGTTGTGAGACAACATGTGTGAAAATTGCACTAGAGGAATACAGCTCAGAAAGGTAATGTGTTTACAGTATGTATGTAATACTGATTAAACCTGATCATACACTCACCATTTAAACCGGTCAATGTTGTCAAACCTGCACAGCGCTTTAAAAAAAGCACCATTTGAATTGAGAACAAGCTCGAAAGAACAGCTTTAGCATTCTGCCTTAAATTTCATTCCTACAAAAGATGACTTCAGAATAACACGAGAATGAGAAATGGGTGCCAAAAGGTTTCTTTTTTCAATAACTGACCCCTAAAAACTTAAAGTGTGCATGATTCACTCAATTAGAACTTATACAAACTGTCAGCAACTCCAGACATAATGCTCAAATATAACTAAACAGACTGGTGAAGATTTCCCAGAGCACTTCTCCTTTAACGTCTCAGTTAAAAGCACTGACTAGCTACAGTCTGGTAAACAACTCTTTGCCAAGGCCTCGGTTTTTAACAGATTAGTCAAGTTCAGCTGCATTCCAGTGTAGAGACGCTGGCCCACGTCCAATAATCTGCTTCAACATGTACTGCATACTCTTATTATTAGAACACTTTACTATTCGATTCAATGTGCAAGTTATATTTTAGTTAATAAAACAGAATTTGCACATTAAACTAAATAGTAAAAAATGTTCCAAAAACAATTAAATAAGATTTACATAGTGAAGAACAAAAAGCAATAATGTACACAGAAAAATACCAATATTTCTATGAAAAATTGACATTCTTTAGAATGTTTTTTGTTAATCCTGAAATGTACTTATATTTAAATTACTAGTCAATTTCACACCAAAATGTTACTTTGCTGATAAAAACAATATTTTAAAATCAAAAATGAATTGTATTTGCAACCCCAATTTTCTTTTGTAATCTGATGCATTTCTGAATGAAACAGGAAATTTAATGAGGAAAATTTTAAGATGGGATTTAAATTTATTCAGGAAATTTATTTGCTCCTGAAAAGTAAAAATAATGCAAGTGTGTGTGTGTGTGTGTGGTGTGTGTGTGTGTGTGTGTGTGTGTGTATAAAAGTAAAAGGGTTTCGTGAGGTCAGCCAAAAAGTCAAGTTGTTTCAGAGGTGGCGCACATGATTACGGTTCATTTTGAGGAAAGTATTGATGAAATGCTCAAAATAAGACTCGCAATTAGAAAAGCAAACATATCCGATTCTGAGGTTCAAGACGGACATCACTAGGTTGAGGCGCAGGCATGTTTTGGGATGGAAATGAAACTCACCGTCGCTGTCGTAGAACATGTCAAGCCAGACGCTCATCTGACCTTTCCACACAGAAGGACTGTACTTCACGATGAAGTCATTTCTCCTCAGCACTTCTTACGGTCAAGAGCTCTAAGAACGGAACAGGGAAGGTTAACCGCACCATACTAGAGCTTAAACACAATACACAAGTTTAGATATTTCAGGGTGTTATATTGTGCAAATTGTAAAAAGTAAATCACCATATCCTCTGCACATGTCTTTTGCATCTTCAATGGAGTAGCTTTTGGCGACGTCCTCGTCTCCGTGGACGAAGTGATAGCAGTTGTGAGGCTGAACGGCAACCACGTGCGTCCATCTGCAGGACAGTCTGAACAGATAGGACTTTAAAGTTAACATCTCAACAAGAAATCGACCGATATTTTAGCATTTTACAATAATCGGATCGATAACCGATATTTTTTTTTTATTTGTCATCAGTGGTGGTCAGTAACGAAGTAAAACTACTTCGTTACTGTACTTAAGTAAATTTTTCAAGTATCTGTACTTTACTGGAGTAGTTTTATTTTGAGTAACTTTTACTTTTACTTCACTACATTCCAAAGCATAAGATCGTACTTTTTACTTCACTACATTTCATAAAACATGAAATTCAGTTCGGGGCTTCAGAGCGCGTTTCCGCGATTCATTTGGTTCAGTTTGGGGCTTCAGAGCGCGTTTCGCGAGTCAATTGGTTCAGTTCGGGACTTCAGAGCGCGTTTCGCGAGTCAAGTGGTTCAGTTCGGGCTTCAGAGCGCGTTTCGCGAGTCAATTGGTTCAGTTCGGGCTTCAGAGCGCGTTTCGCGAGTCTTGTTTCAGTTCGTTTCGTTCAATTGGGGGGGGGTTAAGTTCGGGGCTTCAGAGCGCGTTTTCGCGAGTCAATTGGTTCAGTGTCGGGGCTTCAGAGCGGTTTCTCGCGAGTCAATTGGTTCAGTTCGGGGACTTCAGAGCGCGTTTCGCGAGTCAATTGGTTTCAGTCGGGGCTTCTAGAGCGCGTTTCGCGAGTCAATTGGTTCAGTTCGGGGCTTCAGAGCGCGTTTCGCGAGTCATTTGGTCAGTTCGGGGCTTTCAGAGCGCGTTTTCGCGAGTCATTTGGTTCAGTTCGGGGCTTCAGAGCGCGTTTCGCGAGGTCAATTGGTTCAGTTCGGGGCTTCCAGAGCGCGTTTCGCGAGTCAATGGTTCAGTCCGGGGGCTTCAGAGCGCGTTTCGCGAGTCATATTGATTCAGTTCGGGGTCTTCAGAGCGCGTTTTCGCGAGTCAATGGTTCAGTTCGGGGCTTAAGAGCGCGTTTCGCGAGTCATTTGGTTCAGTTCGGAGGCTTCAGAGCGCGTTTCGCGAGTCAATTGGTTCAGTTCGGGGGCTTCAGAGCGCGTTTCGCGAGTCAATTGGTTCAGTTCGGGGGCTTGAGAGCGCGTTTCGCGAGTCAATTGGTTCAGTTCGGTTCCGGGGCTTCAGAGCGCGTTTTCGCGAGTCAATTGGTCAGTTCGGGGCTCAGAGCGCGTTTCGCGAGTCATTTGGTTCAGTTCGGGGCTTCAGAACGCGTTTTCGCGAGTCAATTGGTTCAGTCGGGGGCTTCAGGAGCGCGTTTCGCGAGTCAATTGGTTCAGTTCCGGGGCTTCAGAGCGCGTTTTCGCGAGTCATTTGGTTCAGTTCGGGGGCTTCAGAGCGCGTTTCGCAATTCATTTGATTCAGTTCGGGGCTTCAGAGCGCGTTTCGCCGAGTCATTTGGTTCTAGTTTCGGGGCTTCAGAGCGCGTTTCGCGAGTCATTTGGTTCAGTTTCGGCGGGGCTTCAGAGCGCGTTTCGCGAGTCATTTGGTTCAGTTCGGGGCTTCAGAGCGGTTTCCGAGTCATTTGGTTCAGTTTGGGGCGTCAGAGCGCGTTTTCGCGAGTCAATTGGTTCAGTTCCGGGGCTTCAGAGCGCTTGTGACGTCTGTTTTTTATGATTGTTTATCAACAGTATACATTTTTATATTGTTCAGATCAACTAGCCGAGTAGAGAGATATGAATGTTTATTCATAACCATACTGAAAATAAGTAATATTGTTAGCTGATGCTAACTGTCTAGCTAACAAGCTTGCTGGTGCTAAGTTGAGGAAATTTTTAGATATAAAAGTCCAAATATCTTTATTCAGTCACCTAGATAGATTTCCATCTGAGGGAAAAAGAAAGGATGTGATGTTCAGAACATAGTAACTACAGTATTATCAGAGTGGGAAAGTGATACCCTCTGGGGGCATTTGGCCAGGGGTGTTTTTACAACCACAGACAAGGTTTGAGAAGAAAAAAAAAAATCATTATGAAAATATAATTAGATTTTCCTTAAAATGTTCTTTCCTAATTTCAGGCCTAATTCTCATGTCATATATAACTGACGTTCTGCAAAACAACAAGTTCTAAAACACTTTTTTCTTACTGGTGAAGATTAGATGGTGAAATCTGTTTTCTCTCAGGTACATGACAGTGTAAGCTTCACAGTGAACATTACGACATCACTCTCATCAACGTAGTCCATATCAACAACATATATATCTTGACTCTATATAGTGGTTATTTTGGGAAAAAAACAGGTATTTTGGGCAGTAGGATTATAAAAATATGTGCTAATATAAAATTAAATAAAGTAGTCTATAAAATTGCAAAATAAATCTGTCTATCAGTACTTTTTACTTAAGTACATAAAAAATTGAGTACTTGTGTACTTTCATTCACTCAGAGTAAAATTGAAAAAGCAGTACTTTTAATTTTACTGGAGTAATATTTTATTATACGTATTCTGTACTTTTACTCAAGTACTTGATCTGTGTACTTTGTCCACCACTGTTGTCATATACACAATTATACAGAGTAATAACTAGCAGTGAAATGTGTTCTCTGCATTTGACACACCACACACACACACACACACACACACACACACACACACACACACACCACACACCACATACACACACACACACACACACACACCTGGAGCAGTGGACCGACACACAGACACACACACAGCACACACACCTGGAGCAGTGGACACACACATCACCTGGAGCAGTGGACACACACACACCTGGAGCAGTGGACCGACACACAGACACACACACACACACACACACACACTGGAGCAGTGGAGACACACACACACACACACACACACCTGGAGCAGTGGACAGACACACACACACACCACACACACACACACACACACACACACCTGGAGCAGTGGACAGACACACAGACAGACACACACACACACACACACACACACACACACACACACACACCTGGAGCAGTGGAGACACACACACACACACCTGGAGCAGTGGACAGACACACAGACACACACACACACACACACACACACACACACACACACACCTGGAGCAGTGGACACACACACACACACACACACACACACACACCTGGAGCAGTGGACAGACACACACCTGGAGCAGTGAACACACACACACACCTGGAGCAGTGGACACACACACACACCTGGAGCAGTGGACACACACACACACACACACCTGGAGCAGTGGACACACACACACACACACACACACACCTGGAGCAGTGGACACAACACACACACACACACACACACACACACACACCTAGAGCAGTGGACACACACACACACAAACACACCTGGAGCAGTGGACACACACACACAAACACACCTGGAGCAGTGGACACACACCCACACACACACACACACACACACTCACACTATCTTGCATGTCTCAGCATGTAGCGAGTAGCTCTGCACACAGTGATATTTCAGCGGTTCAGAATCACTGAACATCACATATGTACAGTAACAGTGTGTCATGCAGCATTTGAGTTCAGCAAAGACCACATGAAGACATTTTCATGGAGCACAGAAGACATTTTGAACTTAAACAGCAGTTCATGGTGTAATTTGTCAAACTCAAAAAACAACAACAACACACTCATTAAAGTATCAGAAAGGCATGACTTTAATCCATATATTTGATTAACTATTTCCCAAATGTTCTGAAAAAAGAAAAATAGCTTTCATATCTCTCAAATCAAATATAGTTCATGGAAATAGTTTTGAATAACATTTAGTAACAAACAAGCAAGAACTAATGATGATTAGATAATGTCATTACGTCTAAAGTTATCGTATGAGTTCAGAACACTTCATAAATCGCAACGTATGGCAGCATATGGATGTGTACGTAAGTAGCCTACATTTATGTAAGTTATGTCAGTTTTAATTTTTTTATTTAAGATAAAAAGATTGCAGTCTATTGCTTCAAAAACAAGGGCTTAATTTTAATTAAGATTGCATGCATGAAAAATGATAATTTCTCAAAAATAATTACCTGATATTTCCCCAAACAAAATTAAACGTGACAGAAAACTTCAAAAAGTTGTTAAAAACATTAATCATGGTTTTACAGTATTGATAATTTTCCAAAACAACATGTGGAGCTTCCTCTTTCATTGACTAACATTAGATTTTTCCAGTCTTACTAACGCTACGTAACGTTAAGTAGTCAAAGCTCGTGACAGTGACGCAGACATCAAAATAAGTTAACTGACATTTAGTTTCAGAACCTTGAAATATAATTCAAAAGAACAATGCAATAAACAATCTGTGTTTAGTTTTTTTCACGGCGAGAGGATATCTCAGATTAAATCGAGCACGCGCTGAACTGTTGTTTGCATCGCTAGTTATAAAACAACAAAACCGTCGCGAGCGTTGCGTTAAACACTAAACAGATCAACCACTAAAACAAACTACTCACCGGCAGTGTCCTCTCCTAGCGCGAAATGGCACGTAAGAGTCAGAAGAACGATGTAAAACAGAGTAAAATGACGAGAACTGGAGTCCATGTTTTCAACACAGAGGACAGATCATGGCTGCGCACGCTCAACGCTTCACATACACACGAACGTACGTGCGCGCGCGCGCACACACACTCACTCCTCCGCTCTCGACGCGGCGCGCGCGCGCGCGCGTGCTCGCGCGCCGCACGCGCGCGCGCGCGCGCACACACACACACAAACACACAACGGACGCGCGCGGCGCGCCGCGGCGCACACACTCCTCTCTCTCTCTCTCTCTCTCTCTCTCTCTCTCACCACACACACCACACCACACCACACACACACCACACAATGACAACGAGGAAGTTTTATTTTCATCAGTAATACAATTTGGCGACATTTTCAAAGCAAATGAACCACGCACAGTACATAAATAGACAACATTAAAGACAAATAGGGAAAGGTAAATACAATACAATTACGAAAAAATAGACAATGTAAAGTAGAAACTGCATGTCTAAATAAATAAATAAATATTTATTTACTCAGTATTAAGTATTTTTACACCCGAAATGAGTTATTATGATTTGACAAAGGGGAAATTAAATAAATAAATAAAACTGGAGTGGTAGTTTTAGTTGGTTTTAGCTGGTTTAAGTGACTTGTATGATGACCCATGCTGGTCTTTGGATGTTCTAGCTGGTCTTCCAGGTGAAAATCCCTTTGAAACCAGCTATCAAACCAGCTTTGCTGTTGTAGGTTATATATGTGTTTTTGTTTTGTGGTGTATTGTGCACATGTAATCAGAGACTTTGTGCATGATTGAGTTTTATTTCTGTATATTAAAGCACAGAGAGATGACTGATGAGCTTTTGAATATTATTTTGGCACTGTTAACTAGTTTAAAGCCTCCCCAGCCATCAAATCCCACATGAATGTGTATACGTGAGCCCTGAGCCATGTCTCCAACAGTAAGATGCCTTCAGTACACTCCAACACAAGAGAGAGATCAAACCATATCATTTTTAAACGTACGATGTTGAGTGACTAAATACAGAAAATACACACAAAATGAATGAATAAATAATCAAACAAACATTAGAACAAAATGTTTATTGTGCTACTTAATCCTAAGGACATACTAGATGCCAATTCAAGTGTTTACCATTTTTAATGAACATGTTTAAAATGAAATAACAGCGGTAATGCATTAGAATTATACCATAAACGATTACATTTATTCAAGTAAAATGACAAAAATGCATTATCCGTAGGTGTATTTTGGTTAGTGTCACTTCAGTTCGGGCTCAACTGAAACAACAGCACAGTTTGGACTTGTAACTTACACAGAGTAGAGACATGCTTAAGATTTTAAACTAAACTCTACTGAATAAACTTTCATTTGACAGACATGGAAATATTATGATTATTATATCAAATCTGAGACACGTAGTGCAAATATAAGCAAGGTCCAGTGGTTTAAACAAACTGAAAGACGTCTTCAGAATAATAACAGGAATCAAATAAATGTGTGATCATTGCCAGCTCAGCATTACTAATACATCATGTGCTGAGAGCTTCTTCTTCATCTTCATGTTTTTGAAGAAAGGTTTTGCAGGAATAGTGTAGATCTTGTGTAACACTGGGTGTCTTTGAAAACCTGCGGATATCAGAGCATTTGTAAAAGCAAATACTGTTTTGGTTACACTTTATTTAAAGGTGTCCTTGTTACAGTGTAATTATACATGTAAGAACTAAGTGATATTTTAACCACATGTACAAACCAAATGCCGGAACTGTTGGGAAGTTTTTTTAAATTTAAATAAAATTAAAATTAAAAGACTTTCAAATCACATGAGCCAGTATTTGTAAACCCTGGAAGGAGGAACAGGAACAGCCACTGATTTGTATAATTCTCTATGAGAGGGTAAATCAGATATACAGGCAAATGGCATTTTACATAAATGTATTACCAAAATAATTTTTCCTTTTCTTTGCTTTCAAGAGTCTATAATATTTCTAATGAACGTTATACACAATCTGTGTGTGTATTCCCCCCCCCCCCAAACACACATCTCCTCTTCAACTGATTAGACAAAAAGTCTCGACACACTTTTTTTGCATGAAACACAAGAATCGGATCCAGCTAGAGAAGATGCTGTGCGTCAGTTTGTCACTCCAGACATTCACAAACCACGTCAGAGCTTCTGAAACACTTAGGACGCTGCGCTGTGACCCCCCCAACCACCCCCCACTCACCACACCCACACTCACCCACACACACCCCACACCCACACAACACAACACACCCCAGACACAACACACAACACACAGAAACACACACAGACAAACACAACAACACACACACACCACACACACACACACACCACACACACACACACACACACACACACACACACACACACACACACACACACACACACACACACACACACAACACACACACACACACACACACACACACACACACACACACACCACACACACACACACACACACACACACACACACTCAAAACTCCCCATTTGAATAGTCAATAGCAAATACTTGAACTAATAACAAAACATACAGTCGCTGATTCAGACGCGTCAGATTGTCAGAGCAAAGTCAGAATTACCTTCTCTCTCTCCTAGGTTCACGAAACAGTCCTCCATAAAGTGCGTTGCTGTTCTGTTGGAAGTAACAAACCGCACAAATTAAACTGTTCCTCAGAAACACCTGCATGACTGACGCT
>QVTF01001120.1:5000-37211 GCA_003573665.1 Oxygymnocypris stewartii | reverse complement strand
AAAGTGCTTTGGGTGTACAGCTATACACAATAAAGCGCTATATAAATGCATCATTCAGTCATTCATTCATTCATGTAACTGTTGCCGCCATGCCACC
The DNA here is from genome assembly GCA_003573665.1 of Oxygymnocypris stewartii. NCBI lineage: Eukaryota > Metazoa > Chordata > Actinopteri > Cypriniformes > Cyprinidae > Oxygymnocypris > Oxygymnocypris stewartii. The sequence continues at coordinate 37,114 of QVTF01001120.1, read as the reverse complement.
AGTGGTGGATATTGAGTTTCTATCACTGTAATATTATCCACAGATTCTCACGTCTGTCAGAAATGCAGGAACTATTTGAAATGCTTAGTGTTGAAAGCACATTTAGCTGACAGTAACGGCACTTCTCAATGCATAAGGCTTATCTGGGCTTATCTAAGTTCGCAAAATGAATTGCAAGCAGCAAATTCAAACACTGCCTACATAAAGGCACACACACACATAAAATCCCAATACGAGCCAATTATGCACTCTAACTAAATTAGCCTATCCAAAGATATGAGCATACAGTCATTGCTCATTTTTGAGGTGTTAAACTAAATCATTTCATTTTATTTGTCATATTTTATTTTGTCCACATCGCTGTTTTTGACTTTCACTGATATTTTAATGTCTATTCACTATTCACGTTCTGTCCCAGTTTCTGTTTACACTGATTTTGTTGCACTAAATAAAGGTTTATATATAGTTATGAATGTAGGTGTTGAGAAATTCCATGCAATTTCTCTAATTCTACAAGAATATTAATCAGTACATGTGCTTTTAACAATCCCTTTGTTACCTCTAAACTGCTAAAAGCTGAAAAGTATTTAAGACATTAAAATAATAGTGGCCAGTCACATTTGAACCCAAAAACGTTTTATTGAAAAAAATGTTTAGGTTTATAAATTATGTTTAGTTAATGGATGCTGAAAAAATTTCAAATACTAAAGCTGTAATCAATAATCAGTGTGGATGGATAAATTAATCTTTGATTTAGGGCTATACTCAGATATGAAGAACACATGGAAAATCATGTGTGGGCTTAATAAGGTCACTTCCTCCACAGCTTAATATGTGGCTTATGGCTAGAGATCTCATTTAAACTCTACAAAAGAAACAAGTTATAATATTTGCATGAGTTCTTAGACAGATCCGAACTGTTGAAACATGTTCACATCTGCATGCTCTGCCGGCATGGTACATTTCAAGATACTAGAGTACATTCCTGCAAATATATAAAATAAAATAAACTTTGGGGGGTATTAGGTTTTATTTGCCTATAAATGTATTACAATACATATCTGCCACCACAATGAAAGATACACTATATTGCCAAAAAACACTGGGACACCCCCTTCTTTAGAAGAGAAAAAGGCACTTCCAAACCATGGCAACAAAGATGGAAACATAATGCATGTACTTAAAATATGTATTTCCGCCTCTGTTGCACCAGTTTTGAAGTGTTTGAAATGACGGTACCCATATGTACAAATCATTAGTGTTTGGTGATGAGTTTGTGGCTCATTTAAAGTCACACCAGAGGTGTTCAGCTGCTTTCTGCAGACCAGTCAAGTTCTTCCACACTGACTGAATCATCATTTCTCTTTGATCCTTGTCTTATACACAGAGACGCTGTCATGTTAGAATTGAAAAGGGTCCAAACTGTTGATATACAATTAGATTCCCTAGAATATCATTATATGCTTAAACATTAAGATTTGCACTCATGGAAATTACTAAAGTAGTCAAACCTTTCATTAGAAGGGGGTGCCAATACTTTTGCCAATATAGTGTATCTGAAAGCATGTTGGCCTCAAAGTCTACATGTTGGCCTAATATCCATTTGCTTTGTTGTATGGACTGAGTAAGCACTAAGTCCCAAGTTGAGAGGTCCCAAAATCCATATAACAGATCAAAACAGAACCATTATATTACAAAACACAGCAAAAATAAGAATACAGACTGTATGCAATCAATGAATCAATCAATAATATAGCGACACGTACATTTTAAAACCCTTTTCTCAATATCTTTCCACGTCACTGCTCTACCGTGACACATAAGATCATTTCCTGATTATTTGTCCTGAAATGTTGAAACATAAAGGTGATTACATCTGTTATCAGCAGCAGTCATGACGGATATCTGTCTCATTCAATCTCAGCAGTACAATACAATATGCCTGCAAGAATCCACGCCTTCATCAATTTCCTTCTGCAAGAAAAATACATAAAATATGATTCTGCATTATAAAACTGAAGCAGAGAAACCTCTTCCTAAACTCCAGAATGACTAAATATGTGATGAGTGGAACTATATCTGCAGAAAACACTTACTCACATACCCCTGAAAGCAAGTGTCTGGCTGGCCATACACTCTCATTGCAAAGATAAAACGATGCTGTAGTCTTGCATGAATAACTCTAAAATGCACAACGCAATCTTGATCGCTGCCGTGCTGCGCAATGAGAGCAGAAGCGCGCGCGATCTCGTCTTTAAGAGCATCAGAGGAACGCACCTTGCCTCTCTGTGTGTGTACAGCAGAAGCAAAACCCGCATTGAGATGACACACCTTACGCTTATCATCAAGAAGACAGCTGCATGTCGGTTCTTACAGTCCTACAGCAAACACTAACGCGACCATCGATAGATATGCCTCGCATAGATTCATATTTCTACATCAACCATTGTTCAGCCATCATGTCGATTTCAATCTATATAGCGTGAATGGCTGCCTGTGGGCAGAATGCATGTGTAGCCACTGGCTTAATATGACTCAACTATCACCTCATCCGATGTAAAATCAAAAAGACACCGTACCTTTTTTCATGCATCGTTTTCTATATTAAATAAATGGCAAAACTCATCAGGTTCGAGACCCAAATACGTGCATTCTCCACAGAATTAAATTAGAAAATGATGCTTTTTGCATGCACTGTGTTAATAAACATGTTTGAAATAGACCTACATGAGGCAAATGTTATTTCGAGTATTCTTACCTGATAACAACCGCCCACTTGTGAAGGAAGGCGACTGCACACAATGCGGGCTATGAGAGTGAGGTCAGCAGCACTGAGTGCACGCGCTCTTCTCCTGATCTCGCGTCTCCGAGTCTTGCGTGTAGCCCTCTTTACTTACTCCACGCCCGTGGTACCTTGCTGTGGAGACCCCAGTACACTGACACTGGAGAGATGCGTTCAAGATCGGGAACACTTTACAGTATGGGTGCACTAAAATGCATTCATTCATGCTTAACTAATGCACAGAATTCAGCTAAAATAGCCCAAAGAAGGTTGTAGCATCATAACTCTTTAATTTTCTACAGAAAATCACAATAACTTGCGTTGTTGCTTCAACACTTGACATGTAATGTAACAATATTATTATTGCTGTTATAGTCTTTTAATGCGGGCAGGGAAAGTTACATGAAGCTAGTCAGAGAAATTGTAAGGGAATTGAGCCCGACATAAAACATGTCATTAATCACTAATAATACAATTATAAGTAAGCTTACTAACAAAGCTAAGTTTTATTAACAATGTTTTGAGATGCTCTTTTCAAATAAAAATGTTTAATTTATTGAAGAAGAAACTTCGATTTTTGGTTATTTTAGGTAGAAATGGCTGGTTAAGCTAAAATGGGCCACAATTTTCAGCTAAAATGGTCTGCACACACACACTTTTACACAGTAATTGAGGGTGAGCATAGGTTTATAGTCCTAGAAGTGTATCCATACAAAATCTTAACAGTTTAAAAAATGCATACATACAGTACATGCACACAAAAGACTTAGTGTGTCTTATACAACATCATCAGCTACATGATCTTAGACACTTATACAACACGATCAGTTCATTCTTAATTGCATTGTTTTATTAAATATTCATTCAACTTTCTATGTAATGAAAAACATTTATGGCATTGCAATGGCACACTAAAGACAATAGAGTCAAATTACTGTTAAAAATAAAGAGATTCAAGCTGAAATTACCTGTGTAAATATTTTATTTTGGCCCATTTTACCTAAATGCCTGTATAATGCTCAAGAAGGTACCTGCTGATACTCTAACTCTCATACTTTTAAAACTTTTATACTTTTTCACATTTGAAAAAATATAAATATATTTAAGAGACCCATGCTAATTTATAAGAATATCATCAGATCTCATGCATAGCTTATTTGATGTATTATAAGTCATTTACCAAAACGTGACGCATTTTAGCTGCATGACTTCACCCTAATATAACCTAAGCCGTTTATTAATGATTAATGCATCAGCAGCTAATGATCAATATGATTCATAGATTAAGTCATTAAGAGAATGTATTAGTTCATAATGTATTAGTTCTCTAATAACATATTATATTAACTTAATGATGTAAATTCATATGTTAATCACCACAATGTTCAAAGCTGTAGGCCTGCTTTAACTCCCAGCTGTCTGCTTTAATTAATCAGAAGCTAATGATTTGCAAAGGCATCGTGTTATGACTTTACTTGTTGAGGCACAGGTCTAATTGTTAAGTAATATATCAGCGTGATTATGGATTTTGAATCACTTTGTTTACTCATAATGGTACATATTAGTGCCTTAAAGTTAGGCTACTTCACTATAAAGTCATACTATAAAGTATGCATCAGTACCTAAAGTGTATTAGCATTTCTTGATTAGGTACCAGTGTTTTGTACCTTTATTCTGAGTGCATCCTGAGTTATGAGCTAGACATGGAAAACTTCACTAAATCTTTAAAACACTTACAGATATAGCAGTACGCAGGAATTTAATAATACATTAATAATGTATGTCAGCAAATCATAAAACATCAGTTATGAGTATCTTCTGAAAAATTGAAGAACAAAAAGTGTTTTTGTGTGTGAGAGAGAGACTAGAGGTTAAAATGAGCATGTTATGCATGAATGTGTTCGTGTATTTATTAAATAACTTTATTCAAGTGTTAAATATATCAAATACGGTCTTTTTCAATATACTTTTACGATGTTTTTGAGTCTCTTTAATCTGTTGGAATTTATATTTAATATGATTACAGGTCAAATACAAATGATCAGGAGCTTCGGCGCACAATCATGTCACCGATCTTGACTTAATCAAAACATTTACTTCACACTGTGTCAGTTTTACCCAGGTAATGAAGATTTACATTATTTCATGATAGAAAGCTAACATAGTACCAAACATCATAAAATGCATGATATGCACAAAAAGCATCAGTTTTCATACAAAGAACAGACAAGAAATAAATACATTCAAATAGACACGAGTGGAAAACGCTGGCCGGTCTGAGAACGAGTCCCTGCTTGCATGCAGCGGCGAGGAGGCTCTTCAGGCTTGAAGACCAGGGGGGGGGGGGCTTTCTGTCTTTACATGCATGCTTCTGATGACATGAGCTGTTGTTATGCTTTCTGCAAAGATTCTGTTCGTTTGACTATCTGCCTCCTTCGAGCTTCTTGACCCAGCAACCTGTGACAACTGTTCCTGTAAGAGGACTTTTGCAAGTAGCTTTAGATAACAGCATCTGACTCCAATAACAAATGCTGTGTCCTCTGCACATGAACCGTTTATTTGATTTTTTCAGCATAAAGTTTTTTACACAATAGTGGAAAACCAGACTTGTTGTATTTAAATACAAAAATGGGAAATACAGGGCATGCAAAAGTAACATTGCATGTTAAACAAACAGAGATATAAGGACTAGGGCTGTCAGTTTAACGCGTTAACTTAATTAATTAATTCTGAAAAATATTTTGATGCAGTTAACGCACTAACCCAGTGCGTTAACCCAGACCTGTACATCATCTTACATTTCATACAGTTGACTGTTGACTAATATGATGCAGGGTTACAGCTTCATAAATGCAGTTAACCATGCCCTAAAGTTCAAGATATGGGTGCAAACAAAAATGAGTTTTTTTGTCTCATATTTATATAATATGATGAGCGATTTCACACGAGCAGGGAGAGCAGTATCACACGAGTGCTGATCCCGAATATCACAAGTTTAAATGTGATTTTATACAACAGTTCAGTGATATTGTGTTATATTTTAAACACAATATCATGTGTTTTTGCTCAATTTTGCATGAGAACATATTACCTTTATAGCCAAAGGAGAATTGGTGCGTGTCTCCGAGCGACACAGCGGTGATTAAGTTTGTGAATGAATCCGTGTTTTGAACGAATAGTATGAACAAATGAATCAAAGGCCCGTTGATAAAGAGAGCCGCTGCGTCCTTCCTAGTCCTTCAGAGGCGTGTAGACTAGAGTCCTCCTCTGCATTAAACGCTAGAATGAAACGGTCTAGTAAGTGTGCGTGGCTACATCATACCTATGTCCTCGTCCTCACCATCACGGCACAAAAATACAAATAAAACGTAGTTTTAGAAAAATACTTTATATTATTAGGCTTTCTATTAATGCAATAGAATCACAGTCGTCGACAGTCTCCCAGTGGCTTACATTATTGGCAGTTTAGTGAGTAATTTACACCAAAACAAAAGATAACATCAATGCTTTCATGTCTGGAAACATTATTTTCATCTTACATTTCATAATAAATTCAGACAAGCTCAGAACTGACTTGTTTTTCATCAGTGTACAAAGGATTGTGAGTGATTGAAGGTTGCAAAGTCCCACAAGGGGTGTGCGATATTGAAAAAAATTATATCTCGATATTTTACGATATTTCGATAACGATAATTAGACGATATTTTGCAGAGTGTGTTATTGTGCTGATATTTGAATACCGTGCACCGCTGCAGTTTATGATATTCTTCATATGTGTGCTCAGTTCACATCAGTGATTAATCTTTTCTTTTAAGTTTAAATTAAATGTAAATGTAAATGTAAATTAGATTTTTAATAAAGCAATTTTGTTTCTAAAAGTGTACATCTTTTGAGTCAAATTGTTACATTTAATCAGTCAATTAAGGTGATACACATTTAGGCTGTTACCAAACAAATGAAACCAGTATTATTAACATTAATCTCTGCAGAAGCGGCATCTGAAGGTGTTTAGATGTGTTCACGCACAGTTTAATGCAGCTCAGAGTGATTTAACCAGTTACAAATGCATTATTTGACGTTTTAAACATAAAACATTGAATACTGATATTTACAATTATTTTTAAAATGAAAATAGACTTTAAATTTGAAATTAAACCGCCAGCAGATGGCAGTACGTCATGGTTAACAAGTGAGTCATTGCGACTGAACCGAATCATTTAAACGGTTCATTGAATCATTCAGGAACGAATCACTGAGACTCAAAACAGCGCTGTAACGCAGCAAAAACAAATGGAGCAAAAACGGGCAATATGGTGTCTAAAACGCAAGTCTCTTAATATTAACTTATTGTTTATTGAACTGTTGTATAAAATCAATATCACATTTGTAATCATGCTTATTTTTGAAGAAAAAACGGCACCCTTCGTGTGATTTTAACTATATGAAACGTAAATATATACATTTTCTGTCCCATATCTTGAATTTTGCGATCACTCTTAATGCATTGTAATCGACTGAATCATGCAGTGAAAGAACACACACTAAATGTGCACGAGCACTGTTTAACCCCTTCATCACCACGCAGGCTAATGTATGCGTCCACTGTTTAACCCCTTCATCACCACGCAGGCTAATGTATGCGTCCACTGTTTAACCCCTTCATCACCGCGCAGGCTAATGTATGCACGCACTGTTTAACCCCTTCATCACCACGCAGGATAATGAATGCGTGCACTGTTTAACCCCTTCATCACCACGCAGGATAATGAATGCGTGCACTGTTTAACCCCTTCATCACCACGCAGGCTAATGAATGCGCGCACTGTTTAACCCCTTCATCACCACGCAGGATAATGTATGCACGCACCGTTTAACCCCTTCATCACCACGCAGGCTAATGAATGCGCGCACTGTTTAACCCCTTCATCACCACGCAGGATAATGTATGCACGCACCGTTTAACCCCTTCATCACCACGCAGGATAATGAATGCGTGCACTGTTTAACCCCTTCATCACCACGCAGGCTAATGAATGCGCGCACTGTTTAACCCCTTCATCATCACGCAGGATAATGTATGCACGCACCGTTTAACCCCTTCATCACCACGCAGGCTAATGTATGCGCGCACTGTTTAACCCCTTCATCACCACGCAGGCTAATGTATGCGTGCACTGTTTAACCCCTTCATCACCACGCAGGCTAATGTATGCGTGCACTGTTTAACCCCTTCATCACCACGCAGGCTAATGTATGCACGCACCGTTTAACCCCTTCATCACCACGCAGGCTAATGTATGCGCGCACTGTTTAACCCCTTCATCACCGCGCAGGCTAATGTATGCACGCACTGTTTAACCCCTTCATCACCACGCAGGCTAATGTATGCGTCCACTGTTTAACCCCTTCATCACCGCGCAGGCTAATGTATGCACGCACTGTTTAACCCCTTCATCACCACGCAGGATAATGAATGCGTGCACTGTTTAACCCCTTCATCACCACGCAGGCTAATGTATGCACGCACTGTTTAACCCCTTCATCACCGCGCAGGCTAATGTATGCACGCACTGTTTAACCCCTTCATCACCACGCAGGATAATGAATGCGTGCACTGTTTAACCCCTTCATCACCACGCAGGATAATGAATGCGTGCACTGTTTAACCCCTTCATCACCACGCAGGCTAATGAATGCGTGCACTGTTTAACCCCTTCATCACCACGCAGGCTAATGAATGCGTGCACTGTTTAACCCCTTCATCACCACACAGGCTAATGTATGCGTCCACTGTTTAACCCCTTCATCACCACGCAGGATAATGAATGCACGCACTGTTTAACCCCTTCATCACCGCGCAGGCTAATGTATGCACGCACTGTTTAACCCCTTCATCACCACGCAGGATAATGAATGCGTGCACTGTTTAACCCCTTCATCACCACGCAGGATAATGAATGCACGCACTGTTTAACCCCTTCATCACCGCGCAGGCTAATGTATGCACGCACTGTTTAACCCCTTCATCACCACGCAGGATAATGAATGCACGCACTGTTTAACCCCTTCATCACCGCGCAGGCTAATGTATGCACGCACTGTTTAACCCCTTCATCACCGCGCAGGATAATGAATGCGTGCACTGTTTAACCCCTTCATCACCACGCAGGCTAATGAATGCGTGCACTGTTTAACCCCTTCATCACCACGCAGGCTAATGAATGCGTGCACTGTTTAACCCCTTCATCACCACGCAGGCTAATGAATGCGTGCACTGTTTAACCCCTTCATCACCACGCAGGCTAATGAATGCGCGCACTGTTTAACCCCTTCATCACCACGCAGGCTAATGTATGCGTGCACTGTTTAACCCCTTCATCACCACGCAGGCTAATGAATGCGTGCACTGTTTAACCCCTTCATCACCACTTAGGCTAATGAATGCGTGCACTGTTTAACCCCTTCATCACCGCGCAGGCTAATGAATGCGTGCACTGTTTAACCCCTTCATCACCACGCAGGCTAATGAATGCGTGCACTGTTTAACCCCTTCATCACCACGCAGGCTAATGAATGCGTGCACTGTTTAACCCCTTCATCACCGCGCAGGCTAATTAATGCGTGCACTGTTTAACCCCTTCATCACCGCGCAGGCTAATGAATGCGTGCGCTGTTTAACCCCTTCATCACCACGCAGGCTAATGAATGCGTGCACTGTTTAACCCCTTCATCACCGCGCAGGCTAATGTATGCGTGCACTCTGTCGGCGTTTTGTTTGGTTTTTGCAAAATACTCGATATTGTCAAATTGCACATCATTAAAACAACAATTACGATAATATCGCAGACGATATATATCGCACACCCCAACGTCCCATGCATCCTTCATATTCGGCTGTCTTCCAAGGGTCCTTCTGATTGAGACGGCCTTCGGCGACGTTTGATGACGAGGCAGTCCTCCGCTTGAGAAGCACCTTTACCTCATTCCTTTAAACCAATCGAATGAATGAATGACTCATAAAGACATGTTTACTGCCACCTGCTGGCAGATTTAGTTTCTTATTTAGCGTATCATTTCGTAAAAAAACCATTAAAAGGATAGTTCACCCAAAAAAAATGTATTATGTCATCATTTACTCACACGCGTGTCGTTTCAATTCTTTCTTTTGTGGAACATAATATTTTGAAGGCTGTTGGTAACAAAGATGTTTTTCTTATTAATGACTTTCATTACATGAACAAAAAATACTGACATATTTCTCAAATTATATTCTTTTATGTTCCATTGTTGGGCCGTTGTAGCCTAAATGTTTATGTATAATACATCTTATGTTAAATCAAATCAAATATTTATTTCTAAAGCTACAATTTGTAATGTTGACTTGATACTTTCTCATTTAACACGAAAATAGCTTTAAATAATCTTTTCAAGTCAAATTTATTTTACGATTAATTCGATTAATTAATCAACCAACACATCATGTAATTAATTCGATTCAAAATTGTAATTGACTGACAGCCCTAATAAGGATGTATTATTATAATAAATAAATATTAAATAATGAAGTATTCTCATATGATTATGTAATCCTTCTGTAGTGTGTTTGTAAATGTGTCATATGCAATGCAGGGTATTTAATCTAGTAACACATTATATTCTAATATGCATAAAAATGCCAAAAATGTAATCAAAGACAATAAGGAAATCTTTGTATGAGTTTTAGGAGAAACATTTGAGACTCTGTTCATGCTCACATACGTCTTCTGAGCTTAGGAAACACAATCTTTCAGCGATACCTGTCCTTTATAGACTGTACGTGCCTTTTGGTGCATTTTAGTTTGCTTTAATGTGATGTTTTGAAATACCAATTTCAATTTTAAAACTCTTACTACTCTGCATGAATATGTCATGCATTCAAATTTAATAACTAAGCATGCACTGTAAAAAAAATCAAATTAATAAAATGTTGGAAGGGCAAAAATATTTAAGTTGAGCTCATTTTATAGCTTGGCATTAGTTCAAAGGACATAATATATTAATTCTACACAAATATATTTAAAAAACATTGACTGAATGGTTGTTTTCAAATCCTGTTAACAATTAGCTATGCTAATGTTAAATAAAAACACTATAACACTTCAGTAAAGGTTGAGCCAACTAAAAATGAACAATTCAGGCAACACTTTTGACTGAACGTAACATTTCTGTGGAACTAGTTACTAAATAATAATTAGTTGAAACCGCTTGACATTTGTTACAGTGTGGCACAATGCAAAGAGTAGACTGTAATGAGGTTTAAAGCCCGCCGCTGAAATATTTCACTAAGATGAAATACACAGAAAGCATAATTTCAACGCCAGTAAGTGTGCTGTACATTGTGGTGTATATTCATTTGAAATGAAGATGAGTTTTTCTGTGATGAGCAAAACTTCAATCTGTGTTACATGCAGTCTATCCACACTGATGAAGTGATTTAAAAACTCAACAGTGCAACTAGTGTCCTCACAAAAACTCATTACCAATTCCTCCATGTCCTTTTCTTTCTCAAGGACTCGATATACAAGTTAGCACTTCATGAGTTTAATGATGTGTTTGTCTATTACCTGCCTACACATCATCACTTTCTCATTCTTCTCCTTTAGTTGCTCATAACGATAGATCGCTTTATCCGCTCATCTATCAACCACTTTAGAGATGGACCTTAACCAGCATACGTGTGCTGTGTCTCCATGAATTGTATATTTCACAATCCCAACAACTAGTATTTACAGATCTCTAAAACCGACTCGAATTGTAACTCATCTAGGATCAATTAAAAAGTGAAAATATCATTTTGAATAGTCAAACCAAAGCTTTAAATGATAATACTGCTTGCCATACAATGCCTGTCTTACTTATTTGTGGACGGGACCATATCAAAATTATGGATATGAGCTTATCGTTTATAAACTTGACGACATAAACACATTTATCCTGGACTAAATCATGTGCAGCATCGCAATGTAACGCTGTTGCATGGGTGTAATGCATTAATTAATCATGATTTACTGTCATTTAATTACTTTTCCCTTGTAAAAGTTAAGATTAGTAAAAGTAAAGCAAGGGGTTAATCTTAATTTTCCTGTGTTTTAATTACAGTTATGACGTAATTGCATTAAATACTGTACTGTACAGGCTAAAAACCAGTGTATAATAAAAAGTGGATTTAACATCAAATGTCAAAATGAATCCTTCTCCATTTAAATACTTTGGCCAGTTCAAGAATAAATTATGCTATTTTATAATATTCCATAAATTCCAGTTCAGTCGTGTTGTTGAGGTTAATATGGGATTTAGAAAGTGATTAATAAGTGATGCAATATTTTTAAGGGAGTAATATAGTAATCTAATTACACTGTTGGAAATTAATAGCTGGCAATGCATTATTTTTATAGTAACTTACCTCACAGTGCTATCAGCAGAGTTCGTCATACATCTGCTGTAATGAACGGTAGTTGGCTGTAATATAATTGTACATTGTGGTTCACTTTGGTGAACTTGTATCGGGTCACACTGTAAACCCTCGCCTCGGTAAAAGTCTGGTGGACTTCGAGTCATGTGACTCCAACATTTCAGCTCCACATCAGTTACAAGTTTTAACACGTAGCCAACACAACTTTCACTCCAGGATCTGTGAACAGACTGTAAAGAGCCGGTACAGATACTCGTTTGACAGATCACTGACAGAGCAAATCCTCCTTCATGCATGGACTGAAACAGACTGATGGGGTTTATTCACGTTGTGCATCAGCTCAGTGTAGAGTTAGGAATAGAGTGGGACTCTTGCTATATGCGTCTCTGCAGCGATGTCACTGCATCTCCGAGACACGCGGATCGGATTTCTTGCTGTTCATCTTTTAGTAGTGGTCTGCTGCTGTAACGCGGGGATAATTCAGAAACATGCACCGTTTTGTGTCCTCGTTAAAGCACAACGCGGGAGCTCTCAGGTTAGTTTTCTCATCCACCCACCGGACACTTCAGCATCTCCTCTCTTTTACTGGAGCAAGTGGACATCAGAGAAACGTCTGGAGGGTTGTTTCGTGAGTGGCGACGGGGCTTTGGTGACGCGTTATCGGTCACTCTGGCGTCAAGAGCGCGCTCGGGACAATGAGAAACCAATGCACTTCAACTTAAGCGCGTTACTGGAAGATGCCAGTCTGTGTGAGATCGACATGCATATCAATTTCACTTTACACGAGGAACGCAGAAATCAAGGCCAGCAGATGGATTCAAGAGCAAAACGTCGCCACAAACGCGCGTGGGTTTTACCGGGAACGCTTTGGTGTGGACGCGGCACCAGCGCCAATGACTATGAACAGTTGGGTAGGTGTGCATCCATCGGCAAGCTGCCATTGGTCAGTTCATTTGGTGTAGGATGTTCTTTTTCAAACATTAGTATATATGTAGGCTATAAACACATTTAGTGAACTGTTTTTGTTGTTCGTATCAGTACGAAATTAATCATGCTGGAAACAGCCATGCATATGTGTGTGTGTGTGTGTGTGTGTGTGTGTGTGTGTGTGTGTGTGTGCATGTTTATGTGGTTTATGAGGACACAAATTTGTATAATGACATGGGTATGAGAGGTATTACAAGGAGAAGGTGATTTATGAGGACATTTTCAGTGTCCCCATAATTCAAAATGCTTCTAAATCATACAGAGTGAGTTTTTTGGGGGGAAAGTAGAAATGCACCGTCTCCTGTGAGGGCTAAGTTTAGGTGTAGGGTAGGTGTAGGGCAATAGCACATACAGCTTGTACAGTATAAAAACCATTACGCCTATGGAAAGTCCCCGTAAACCATAAAAACCAACATGTGTGTGTGTGTGTGTGTGTGTGTGTGTGTGTGTGTGTGTGTGTGTGTGTGTGTGTGTGTGTGTGTGTGTGTGTGAGAGAGAGAGAAAGAGAGAGAGAGAGAGAGAACCAGAAAGGCATAAGTGACATTTCACCAACTTTACAGGAGAGCCAAAACAAAAATTGTTACATAGTTTGATCTGACTTTGTGTACTGATTTCAATTGTTTATAATAAGAATTGTACACTCGTGGAAGACAGTTCTTTTGCCAGCAGAAAGAGCTCATTAAGAGCTGTCATTTGATATATATATATATCTCCATTTCGCCAAAAATGTCACTTATGCCCTTCTCACCCCTCGATATGTATATATATATATCCTATTGGAATTTTTTTACCGATATGAAAGTTATCGGTGTGAAAATAAAAGTCAAGGTTAACAATAAGACAGAAATGAAATTACAAGCTTCATTAATAGCAATATTCGTTATTCTCTACAATTTTCCTAAAAGCCATAAATCAAAATGCAATGTTTGTGCCAAAGTGGGCGTGCATGGGGGGGGGGGGGGGGGGTCGACTGTAAAACATGCGGGAGGTCCGGCGACAGAACCTGACAGGTACAGTAAGTAAATCAATATGATTACAGAGTGTCATAAAAGTAGTTACATGACAGCAGTTTCTGTGCAAAACATCGTCGTGCGCTTTGTACTTGAAATCTCATGAATAATTAGTTTATTCTGATGTAACAAGTTGACTGTATAATATTACAAAATTGTCCCTGCTGGAAAAAAAACAATGTATACCATCACAAAATGCGTAATGGTTTTGCTTGTTATAATGGGACGTTTGAATGGAAACTGACCCTGTTGATCTCTTCCATTGGTGGCTTGTTAAAACCAGTAAATCCTAATGAGATATGTCCCCAAACACACCAGTTTTACTGGTTAAAAGTTGATGGTATTTGTAGTGGAAACCGTAGTGACGGTTCTATTGTTTTGCCAGCAGGGTAATGAATGCATATTTGTTATTATTGCATTGAATCATTTGCATGTTGTTCTCTCACGCAGGTATGTTTGTGCATGCTGACAGATGCTGTCGAGAACACGATCACTGTGAGCACATCATTCGCTCGTTCTCTGTGAGCTTCGGTGTGTTTAACCCCACTCTGTTCACGCTCTCGCACTGTGACTGTGACCACAGGTGAGCTCACATTCCACACGCCTCAGTCCTCGGGGGGGACGCTGACGAGGCATAACTCCTCCATCTGTGTGTTTCATCTGTAGAGCATTATAGCCTGCTGTTATAAACGTGCCCACGTTTCAGTGCAAGCATGACATTTAAAGGCCTTTCTTGTGACCTGCAACACACTAAAGACACATGTAAAGAACAAAGCAACAGTTTGCATCAATCTTTTTGAGTTATGACAATGTATAGTGAAATTGTTAATAACAAGGAACTTAATTTCTACATAAACACATTTTTCAATGATTAAAAATAAAAGTTTCCAATTATAACTTTTCAGTTCAAAACTAGCACAGCACATAAAAACGTATTTAGCATGTAAACGCAATGAAACTTAAACATACAATAAACTCTTTGAAATGTCAAACATAACAGCATTTAAAAAATATACATTATTTTAATTATATACTCTCCTTATCCATTGCAAAGCACATATGCACACTGCCAAATTTCAAAGTTATCAAGACAATTTCAATACATTATTAAAACTTCTGTAATTTTATTTAAATTACACAATATTAAGCCACAGTTAATAATAATAATCAACATTACTATGTCAACATAACTCATCCAAAAAGTGTTTGCAACTTAAAAAGTTGAATTAAATCTACAAATGAGTTGCAACCGTGCATGAGTTTTAGTTGTGGTAATATATTTGTGTTCAATGGAAAGTTGAGCTGAGACACAAAAGGGACAGATTTGAACACTATAATGCGAATCACGTCTTGTATCTTCCTATCTCGTCTCTGTTAGATTTAAACAATGCCTTCTCAATGGAAACGACACCATCTCTAACATGGTGGGCTACAGTTTCTTCAACGTCCTGAAGCTCCGCTGCTTCCAGCTGATGCAAAGGAGGCAATGCACGCAGTACAGCTGGTTTGGATTGTGAGTGCAAGAAATGAAATCATACTTGGTGTTTTTTTCCACTTGCGTAATTTGTCATTATGTAAGATCTACATTGCCATCATTTTTTCCATTGAATCATTTGCATGGCATCATTTGTTTGGTGTTGAATTGTATTGCTGCTGGTAGGATGTGTTTCTCTATAATAACAGTGTACCGGGGTGGGAGTAAGTTACCTGTATACAGGTCATAAGCAAATCAATCCTTCAGTCAAGTCTCAAGTGCAGTGCACACAATAAAACAAGACAAGTCAAGGCTACGGCTCACCTCAAGCAAGTCGTGTCGAGTCCTGCGGAGAAACTACGAACTCAGCGGTGTCCAATTAAAGTTACAAGAAGTCCAGTGTCAGAAGTCAGAAGGAGCTTTATTACACGTATACACACACAAGGACTTTGACTTGAGCACTGTAAAGAAAAATGATTCATTTTAAGGTAAGTGGTTGCAATCCATTTATTTGAGCTACATTTAAATAAACATATTTAGTTGACTGACTTTCAACTTTTTTTTTTTAATAAAATAAATAGTTTGCAACCACTTACCTTAAAAACATTGAGTAGATTCAATGAATCATTGTATTCAGTGTAGCGTCTACTGCAGAAGAAAGTACGGACATAGTGCAAACATACATGATACGAGAGAGAAAATTAAATAATGCACTACTTACAAAGTAGAAATACAGAGTAATTGTTTAATTGAATGTATGTTATTTGCAAGTGTAGTTTACAAATGTACAATTTTCGTATTCTGTGTATAAATGTGTCCGTTATGATGGAAATGCATAGTTATGAATGTTTTAATTGTTCAGGATGAATGCTGTATTTTGTATCCCAACAGAGGTCCAAACTGCACTTTTTGGAAAAGCTATAAATTTCCATTTGGGCAGCACCAGAAGTACTTTGTAAAACAAAAAGATCCTGACCAGCTAAATAGTTTTTATAACAATATACTCCCAATAAACAGCAATCGCATGATCAAAACATTCTGATCAGAACAAAACATCTCTAAATAGTTGTCCTAGTTATTATGAAATGCTCTTAAAATGCCGAAATACACTCACCGGCCACTTTATTAGGTACACCTGTTCAATTGCTTGGTAACACAAATGGCTAATCAGCCAATCACATGGCAGCAACTCAATGCATTCAGGCATCTAGATGTGGTGAAGACGACTCGCTGAAGTTCAAACCGAGCATCAGAACGGGGAAGAAAGGGATTTAAGTGACTGAACGTGGAATGGTTGTTGGTGCAGATGGACTGATCTGAGTATATTAAAAAACTGCTGATCTACTGGGATTTTCACACACAACCATCTCTAGGGTTTACAGAGAATGGTCTGAAAAAGAGAAATATCCAGTGAGCGGCAGTTGTGTGGATGAACATGCCTTGTTGATGTCAGAGGTCAGAGGAGAATGGACAGACTGGTTAGAGATGATAGAAAGACAACAGTAACTCAAATAACCACTCGTTACAACCAAGATCTGCAGAATACCATCTCTGAACACACAACACATCGAACCCTGAAGCAGATGGGCTCCAGCAGCAGAAGACCACACCGGGTGCCGCTCCTGTCAGATAAGAACAGGACACGGAGGATACAATTCACACAGATCACCAAAACTGAACAACAGAAGATTGGAAAAACGTTGCTTGGTCTGATGAGTCTCAATTTCTGCTGCGACATTCAGATGTAGGGTCAGAATTTGGCGTAAAGAACATGAAAGCATTGATCCATCCTGCCTTGTCTCAACGGTTCAGGCTGGTGGTGGTGTAATGGTGGGGGGGATATTTTCTTGGCACACTTTGGAGCACTTAGTACCAATTGAGCATCGTTTAAACGCCACAGCCTACCTGAGTATTGTTGCTGACCATGTCCATCCCTTTATGACTACAGTGTACCATCTTCTGATGTACTTCCAGCAGGATAATGCAGCATGTCACAAAGATCAAATCATCTCAGACTGGTTTCTTGAACATGACAATGAGTTCACTTTACTCAAATGGCCCCACAGTCTCCAGATCTCAATCCAATAGAGCACCTTTGGGATGCGGAGGAACGAGAGATTCTCATCATGGATGTGCAGACGACAAATCTGCAGCAACTGCGTGATGCTATCATGACAATATGAACCAAAATCTCTGAGGAATGTTTCCAACACCTCGTTGAATCTATGCCACGAAGAGTTAAGGCAGTTCTGAAGACAAAAGAGGGTCCAACCCGGTACTAGCAAGGTGTACCTAATAAAGTGGCCAGTGAGTGTAATGCATTATGCATAACGTGCACCCCCCCCCATTCCACTGACAGCATCTTGCTTTTTTTGTTCCGCTGCGCTGCTTGAAATAGTTTTTCTGTATAAATATGTGCTATGAATATGCAGTTTTTTCAGCGTTTCACGCATGAGCACAAGTCAGTGAATGTAAAAACAGGTCTCGAGACTTTGCCGTCTTTTCTATTCATCAGCTCTGCAGTATTATTAGCAGCTATTGTGGGCCGTCTTGCGATTTTCTTTCTGTGTGGTCGAGCCCTTATGCATGTCTCTGGGAATCAAACAGAAGAAAACAGTGCATCGTTTAAAGGTCCTTTCAGATCATTGACATCACATATGTTACTGGTATTTGTGTGACTAGTATCTTTACGGGTAGCTATATAGCTTGTGTGCACAGCAGACGATGAATTCAACAATTGAATAGTAATTTACCAAGATTAATGTATGAAGGTGGCTGTTTGTTCGGCAAAATGTCTAAAAAAATCATTTTAAGCACTGCTTGAAAACCCTGGTGTTACTCCACCCATTTTCTATTTCTATTTTTTTATACAAATGTTGACAGCAATATGTTTTATTTTGTCTATAGATATACATTTGTGCTGTAACTGAGTTCTTCAATCTCTCTGCAGATGCACGATGGTTGAGATTGCACCTGTGGCAGTATTGAAAGATTCAACACCATACAATTCCACCAGTCTGACTGCTGAGAGCCGCGGCACCCATGACCTTTCATGCAATCACGTGCCAATCAAACTATCACACAGCACCAAACAAAAAACCTCTCAATCGAAGCGCATGCGACTGACAAAGGGCAGAAACACCTGCGCAAAAGGGGAAACATTTCAGCCAAGTCAAAAGCTGGTGAGCCAAATTGAAAAAAAGAAGACACTACATACAAATAGACATCAAAAAGTAAGAAAGGAGTCACGGGTTTCCCAAAGGAAGGCATCCAAAGAGAAGAAAATGATGACTCAGAAGTTCAAGATGGAAACGGTTCTTCAAAGCACTCACAGGACTCCGAAAGCAAGCGTCACGCGCTCCTCGTCACTCTCAGTGCAGAAGACGATGACCCCTCCTTCCAAAGGAAAGACCGTGACTAAATCAGGAGCGGGGACACATCAAAATAAGAGAAAAAGAGGTAAAAAGAAAAAAAAACAATGATGAGTGAAGAGACAATTCTTTAAAGCATGAAACATTGATTTTTTTTAAATATGCATAAATTATCAAGCAGATCCTTGCTCTTTTATATGCATAGACTGTAGTGACTTTTGCATTGTTGTTTAAGCAGGTGCCAATTCTATAAATGATACTAAGCAATGATACTTAATTTGTTTTTAAATGTACCACAACCTCAGTATATGCATGCATTTGCATGTTCTAATGCTGTGATTAATAAAAAGCAAATGACTTAATGAGTTGCAATTGCTTCTGGACTTAGTTTAACAATTAAAAATAATGTTAAAGTGAATGTAAGTTTTATTGTATCTGCACGATTTAAACATTCCCAAAACAAGAAAAAGTTCAGACTGTGGTGGGCTTGTAAGGGTTTGAACCACGGCCCAGCTTTGGGACTCATTAACAGTATTTTTAAATGAGGTATTAGCTCAGTAATATTACCAGTGTAGCAATCATCTACCTGTTACTACAACACAAGGCTTTGAGGTAAACTGAAATGACAGAATAGTGTACATAAATCTGTGATAGTCCAGTGAAGAATTAAACTTGGCATGGCATATATTATCAGGTAACACTGACCGTCACAAAGCATCCTGAAACATTTAAGATATTGAACGATGATGCAAGGAATAAAGGACACAGCTGAGAATACTGCACTCATAATATGTAGCTGATAGCATCGTCAGTTCAGCTGCAAAGATTAAAATAATTAAAGCAATGGGTTCAAAAATGAAAATGTGCTGAAGATGTCCTCACTCTCAGGCCGTCCAAGATGTAGATGAGTTTGTTTCTTCATCAGATTTGGAGAAATGTAGCATTGCATCCCTTGCTCATCAATGAATGCTCTGCAGTGAATCGGTGCCGTCAGAATGAGAGTCTGATAAAAACATCACAATAATACACACCACTCGAGTCCATCAGTTAACGCAGCATGTTTGTAAGAAACAAATCCATCATTAAGATATTTTTACTTCAAAGCATTGCTTCTGGCTAAAATATGAGTCCATAATCCATAATAACTCTTCTTCCAGTGATAAAGTCCATCTCCCGTTGTCTCTCACT
Organism: Oxygymnocypris stewartii; assembly: GCA_003573665.1. Taxonomy (NCBI): domain Eukaryota; kingdom Metazoa; phylum Chordata; class Actinopteri; order Cypriniformes; family Cyprinidae; genus Oxygymnocypris; species Oxygymnocypris stewartii. The sequence continues at coordinate 16,851 of QVTF01001120.1, read as the reverse complement.
TCAATATATATATATATATATTTCTTTAGATCTGTTTCAGACTTGTAAACGGTGCTTGATCTGTGCAGATTTCTCTCCAGATTCAGACCAGAACACTTTATCACCGGAGGAAGTGTTATTATGGATTATGGTCTCCTATATTTTAGCCATAAGCAAAGTTTTGAAGTTATGTTAATGATGCATTTGTTTCTTGCAAGCACGCAGGTTTTGTCTTCTCTAGATGTTAACTGATGGACTGGAGTGGTGTGGATTATTGTGATGTTTTTATCAGTTGTTTGGACTCTCATTCTGACGGCACCCATTCAATGCAACAAAGCATTTTATTTTATTTTTGCATTTTAAAATTCACTATGCATTGTTTGGACTGGTAATAATGAGAAAAATGTTACATAAACTACCACAAATGTGGCAATATATTCAAAATGTACTCATGTTGCGTTTAAACTGTGCGTGTGTTTATGAACAGATATGGAAGTGCATGTGACACAAAACCTCATTTTGCTGTTTTTGTGAGGAAAAAAACGTTCATAGTGCATCATGTCTATTATTTCCACAAGTCTAAACAGAATTTGTAGTGTGTGGATTTCTCCAGCAGATGCCATCAAAACACATGCTGTACATCTAGAGTAAAAATGACTTAATTAGTCCTGAAACGAAAAGAGAGAGAAAAGCATTGCGTGCTGATTTTCTCCAGCAGTGTTTTAGTTTGTTGCTTTCAGACTCAGAGGCACATAATCCTAATTTAATAAAATATTGTATCCTCATAAAATGTCAATATCATTATAGTTTTGTTATGAGAATGAACGTGAACTTGAGTAATGAACGTGATCTTATCTGAAAGGTTGAAATGTGTTCCTAAGAAAAGGGCATTTATCATTCATTAACGTCAAGTCAGGGAAAGGATCTCACATTTTTATTATGTAAGTATTAATTAATGACCATTTCTGCAATGCTTTGATAAATCCATGAAGTACATGGAGCTGCCAGAGCCACTTTAACTTGACATGACTGTAAAAAATTTAAATTAATTAATTAGCTCACATTTTGTCCCCAAGCAATGTAATTCCTAGCCTAATTGTAGAAACGCGAGTATTAATATACTGCAGAGTTCAACTGATGCACCAAAAGTGTTCGTTTGTAATGAAATTATTACAGACCACTGTTATAAATGTTGATATGAAGCATCAATAAATCAAATTTGTATTAACATTACACAGGGACAGACATTTCTGAAACATCTAAGACGCTCATATTGCTGCCACTTCTCCAAAAACCAGTTGAGGTAACATTTAACCGCCTCGCAGCAATTTCCTTCTACTAAAATATGTGATACTTTGATATGCTGTCTTTGAGAAACCTGGCATAAACTCAACTACTATAAGCATAATCCTGGCCTGAAGTGTCAGGAAATAAGTGTTGCTTATATAAGTGTTGATAACACCGCGGTATTACATTCAGTGATCAGCTTCATCCTTTACTGCTGTAGACGGAGCTTACAATCTGTGTCACAGCCTCAACATCATCTGCTTTAAACCAATTAAACCTCGTTTGATTTAGCAAACCCGTTCCATTCATCTCAAAGAGTCCAAGACAAATCTCACGGTCTGGTCAACCGTGGTTCTTCCTGCTGAGACGTGATGACTTTTAATTAGGTTTAATCCGGTGGCTCTCCGGGGGTTTGCTTCAGGACCATCAAATAGTGGCCAATAACCAAATACTGAAAATGTAGTTTCAATTTTGGTTGCGCAATCCCTTCAAGATGGTAAACGATTGTGTGTTTAACGTGTCTATCAAAATACTTTTCATTTGAAGTCTCAACAATACATTTTTCAGTCATAACATGTCAGGAAAACGGGGGAAATATTTCCATCAGCACCGTACAGTAATAAATGATCAGGCATTATTTAGAACACCAATAAAAATGCTTATTTGTGTTGATTTTTGAATAAGACTAACAATATATTTACCGCTCAGTCTTTTACTTTCTTTGTATTCAACCTGTTGTTCACACGCCTGATGCAACTCTCAAATCTCTGCTCTTCTTGAGTGATAAAATATAATATCTCATATTTAAATATTACTTAATGCACTGTAAAAAAAATCTAAAGTTGAGAAAACTTTAAAGTTTAAGGCAACCAGCAGATTTGTTAGTTTACTCAGCTTGTTGTATTCAGTTTATGCAACAATAAGTTGAGAAAAACTCCCCAAAAAATGTTTACACTATTTTTTTTACAGCGCATTAAGTGATATTTACACATTCACACATTATATTTACACATTTTCTACATTGTAATTTAAAAAACAAAAGGTGCCTGTTCAAAACACCTTATACCCAAAGATCCATATTTGTACCTTAAAGGTGCATAAAGTATATTAGTACTAAAAATGTGTGTATTAGACCCCAAAATGAGGGTTTTTTAAGGTTAAAAGACACAAAAGTGTACTAACCCCAGCGACAGATTTTGTATGATTTCTTCTGAAGGTATGAGATTAATATTTTACATGTTTCTCCGATCATTCATGGTTTTAAGCTGCGTTGCCATGTTAATACAAAATCTGGAGATTACAGAGAACTGGCATTTTTAAGTAAAATATTTGAGTACAAATATGTTAAATATTATAAAAGGGTCAAAATGAGGCAACCTTTGTTTCTTTCTTTTTTTGCATTTCTTGAGAGGCAGAATAAGCACTAGTTCAACCTCTTCAGAGTTTTGAATCGGAGTCCGTCCAGAAAGATGCACTTTGTTGCGGTCACATGTTGCAGTTTACAGCATCTACCAGCAGATGCTAACCAGCAACCTCCCAGGTCATATCCACTGCATCTCACTAGACGATGGCATGCCCAAAACAGCCCAAAGTATGCCATTGGCTTCATGCACACTGTAACCATGCCTAGTGGACACATAAAAACCAAGATATCCAGTACTTTGGGCTGCACGTGCACTTTACACATACCCTCGCATACGCATCCGAGTATACTTTGGTCTACACACACCTCTGTGTGTAAAAATTGAAGCATCATTTATACATTGGGCATAAAGTTTGCATGACCTATATTGTCCTTGCAACAAAATAAGTACAGTATACTTTAGTTTTCGAGTGCGCTCTACACATGCATAGTGTATGCATTAAAAGTTTCAAGTGCACTGTACACATAACCCAGCATACACTTAAAGATGAAGTATACAGTACTTTTGGCTTCATGCACACTAGCGTATGCATACATACTGAATTTAGGATTTGCATGCAGTGTATGTATGTCCTAGCATATGCGTAAAAAAAAGCAGCATGCTTTAGACTTCATGTGCACTTTATGTATACCTCAGCATACACATGAAAACCTAAGTATACTTTAGGCTTCACGTGCTCTGTACACTTACCCTAGTCTAGTGTATGCTTATAAACCGAGGTATGCTTTGGGCTTCACATGCTCTGTACACTTACCCTAGTCTAGTGTATGCTTATAAACCGAGGTATGCTTTGGGCTTCACATGCTCTGTACACTTACCCTAGTCTAGTGTATGCTTAAAAACCGAGGTATGCTTTGGGCTTCACATGCTCTGTACACTTACCCTAGTCTAGTGTATGCTTAAAAAACCGAGGTAGGCTTTGGGCTTCACATGCTCTGTACACTTACCCTAGTCTAGTGTATGCTTATAAACCGAGGTATGCTTTGGGCTTCACATGCTCTGTACACTTACCCTAGTCTAGTGTATGCTTATAAACCGAGGTATGCTTTGGGCTTCACATGCTCTGTACACTTACCCTAGTCTAGTGTATGCTTAAAAACCGAGGTAGGCTTTGGGCTTCACATGCTCTGTACACTTACCCTAGTCTAGTGTATGCTTATAAACCGAGGTATGCTTTGGGCTTCACATGCTCTGTACACTTACCCTAGTCTAGTGTATGCTTATAAACCGAGGTATGCTTTGGGCTTCACATGCTCTGTACACTTACCCTAGTCTAGTGTATGCTATAAACCGAGGTGTGCTTTGGGCTTCACATGCTCTGTACACTTACCCTAGTCTAGTGTATGCTTATAAACCGAGGTATGCTTTGGGCTTCACATGCTCTGTACACTTACCCTAGTCTAGTGTATGCTTAAAAACCGAGGTATGCTTTGGGCTTCACATGCTCTGTACACTTACCCTAGTCTAGTGTATGCTTATAAACCGAGGTGTGCTTTGGGCTTCACATGCTCTGTACACTTACCCTAGTCTAGTGTATGCTTATAAACCGAGGTATGCTTTGGGCTTCACATGCTCTGTACACTTACCCTAGTCTAGTGTATGCTTAAAAACCGAGGTATGCTTTGGGCTTCACATGCTCTGTACACTTACCCTAGTCTAGTGTATGCTTAAAAACCGAGGTATGCTTTGGGCTTCACATGCTCTGTACACTTACCCTAGTCTAGTGTATGCTTATAAACCGAGGTGTGCTTGGGCTTCACATGCTCTGTACACTTACCCTAGTCTAGTGTATGCTTAAAAACCGAGGTAGGCTTTGGGCTTCACATGCTCTGTACACTTACCCTAGTCTAGTGTATGCTTATAAACCGAGGTATGCTTTGGGCTTCACATGCTCTGTACACTTACCCTAGTCTAGTGTATGCTTATAAACCGAGGTATGCTTTGGGCTTCACATGCTCTGTACACTTACCCTAGTCTAGTGTATGCTTAAAAAACCGAGGTATGCTTTGGGCTTCACATGCTCTGTACACTTACCCTAGTCTAGTGTATGCTTAAAAACCGAGGTATGCTTTGGGCTTCACATGCTCTGTACACTTACCCTAGTCTAGTGTATGCTTATAAACCGAGGTATGCGTTTGGGCTTCATGTGCACTGTACACTTACCCTAGTCTAGTGTATGCTTATAAACCGAGGGTATGCTTGGGCTTCACATGCTCTGTACACTTACCCTAGTCTAGTGTATGCTTATAAACTGAGGTATGCTTTGGGCTTCATGTGCACCGTACACATGACGTGGCGAGAAGTACACATAACAGAACAATGAATACTCTGGGCTTCAAGTGCACTGTAGGCCTACACATGCCTTGGACGTAAAACACAAGTATACTTTGGGCTTTATGTGCACTGTACGCATACACTTGTGTACGTGCAAAACGCGCAAAGTATACAGTAATTTGGGCTTCATGCACACTGTAACCATGCCCTATTGTATATAAAAACACACGTGCTGGTAAGCATACCCAAGTATAAACACAAGTATGCAGTACTATGCACTTTACGAGGACAGTATGCATAGCCTAGCTTATTTAAAACCTAAGTATACAGTACTTTGTGCATCACACGCACTGTATGTATGCCCTAGCTTATGCATACAAACTGAATTAAACCTTGGGCTTCAAGTGCACTGTAAGCCTAAACTTGCCCTTGCATAGCCATAAAACCTAAGTATACTATGGTGTTTAAGTGCATTGCACACAAATCAAAGTATGCAGTAATTTGGATTTCATGCACACTGTACGGATGCTAGCATTGCATATACAAAAATGTGTACTGTATTGTAAGCATACCCAAGTATGCACATACAAATGAAGTATGTAGTACTTTGGACTTTACAAGCACAGTATGCATAGCCTAGCGTACATGTAGTACCTAAGTATTTTGTGCATCACATGCACTACGTATGCCCTAGCTTAATTAAACTATGTTATTTATGTGCATTGTACACTAACCAAAGTATGCAGTAATTTGGACTTAATGCTTACTGTACGCATGCTATAAAATAAAAGTGTGCTGTATGGTAAGTATACACTATAGTATGCACATACAAATTAAGTATGTGTACTTTGGACTTTACAAGCACAGTATGCATAAAAATGAAGTATACAGTAACATCTGCACACTGTATGCATACACTAGTGGTGACTAAAAACTGAAGTATACAGTACTCAGGGTTTAAGAGAAGCAATGCTTTGGATTTTAAGTTTTATTTTGAATCAATTATAAACCCTTGAACGCGCTTCGTGTTTATCTCACACTGCCCGCGTAACTGAAGTGGCGTCTGACTGACAGCTGGGGAAGGGTTTATGCCGCTGAACCGTCGTTAATTCGGTTGCATTCGGCGCAGAGCACGCGAGTATCATTACTTCGAGAACTGCGCGAGTGTGGCAAGTCTGGAAAGAGCGGAATCTGTTCCCTGTGTTTTCCGAAAACCCCGGAGCCTGTTATTGAGCCGAGAGGGTGTTGAATCGATCCGCAGCGAGGCCCTCGCATCTATCGCATGGGCGTCGTACATGAGCTGCGCGAGCGCTCAGTGATGATGCGGTTTATCTGTCGCCCGGCACGCGCTGAATCTGATCCCGTCGCGCCGTTGAATTTGATGTTTGACCACTTCGCCCGTTTCCCTCGGAGGAGAGAAAGCGATGGGATCAGGTGCTGTGGATTCTTCCCAGTGGCTGTCAGTGAAGGAAGAGACTATTTTCCTTCACGATGGACTGATTCGGGTCACGGACCTGGCAGAGCTGCCCAGCGAAATCGGAGTGTCTGAACAAGGCGAATCCGAGCAGGAGGTAACGATAACGTTAACGTTATGCATTTATTATATCAATTTCATATAGATTGCGATTAGCGATTAGACGTGAACTTAATTAGCTTAATACCAAAGTTAACTCGGGACTGGATAGCGTTCGACCAAAACAGGCTTGTCAGATAGCAACATGCTAATAATAAAAGCCTCCCGTTGTATTTATTCAAGTAAATGAAGCGCTTAGTCGTGTTAAATCACATATCGTGTTTTCCCAGTCGATGTTAGTTAAGGTAAACATGCTCTGAGTCCGTTATGAGCGGAATCAAAACAGTATTGCCACAATTAACGTTACCGTTACATAATTTAACGTCCGATCGATTTGCGTTGACCGTTAACGAAGCGTAATAAACTCCTCTTTAAGGTTGTTGTTGTTGTTGTAAATGTATGTGTCACATATAACCGACAGGCACTCAGTTTGTGTTTGACGCGTTAGCATAGCACAGACAGGCTAGTTACATCTCCTCGCTGGCCTGTGGCAGGCAGCTAGTGACCTGTTCGTAGGATTCATGATACAATTTAACGTGTAATAAACCACACACGTTACGTTTAAGACAATGTAGTTTTGATGTAATGCACGACAGCTTATAGTCATAATAGTGACATTTACCTCAGTACTATAAGGCTATTCTCGCTAATACAGTAACCTAAACGCTCTTACACTAATGTTGTCCTAAGCACACAATGGTATTTTCCTCCATAAGTGATTTATTAAAGTAATTAAAACGAGTAGTCGTGTTAAACTATAGTCATTTAGTAACGGCTAAAGGGCGTTGTTAGGCGGCGTAACGTTACTGTATATGTCCCCAATTCGGATACCATCCACCCTAAATAGTGTCCGAGATTACAATAAGTGTGCCCCAAATAGTATGCTGCAATGAGTATACCGAGGAAATGGCTTAATATTTCTGTTGGATTTATGTGTGGACAAAGATTATCTCATTAAAGGGAACATCTGAACATTTTGTGTATCATGTTTATGTATCATATTGCAGAAAATGTGATTGCAATATGAGTTCCAAGCTGTGTCCCAAATGATGTGCTATGTACTCTACAAGCTGTTTTTTGTGTCTTGAGATGCTTAAGACCGCCAAAATATGAAAGTCTTCGCACAAGGTTTCATTATCCTAATGTTTAAAAGGACTCTAAATAATTTCTTGCATAAAGACCTAATTTATTTTGTGAAAAATTCATTCATTATTTAGAAATAAGTCACATTATTGTGCTTCAGATTATTACTGATTGTAAGTACTGCACGTTTTGATATTTATTTATTTATTTTTGTGCTGTCAAACGATTAATCACGATTAATTGCATACAAAAATAAAAGTTTTTGTTTGCATAATATATGCAGGGGTTAAAGTTCTCCGGCGTGCAGTGTTCGGCTATGAAAAAATATATTTTTTTGATATGATGTTGGAGGATGTATATGATTCGTATGAGAGGAACACCGCTTTCACGCTCAACCAAATAAACATTACTAGCCAATAAGGCTGTCAAATTGGCTGAAAAACGAAATTCGATTGTTTTACTAAAATATTATAAAAAAATTGAATTATATTTGAATTTAAAAAGCATAAATTCAGTTTGAAAAAAAAGCTTTTGGCTTCTCTCCTGAGGTCACAAGAGGGCGCCTTGAGCAAATATTACCAAATGCACGTTTCTTCGTCGTAGGGCTGTGCAATATGAGCAAAAATTAATATCTGGGTATTTATTTCCTGATTTGGGGATACTGTACATATCTCTGTATTTTGTTATTTGTATTACACTAAATTATCAATTTATGTGCTTATTTAGTTTAATCAAATATGTATTTATTTTATTCATTTTCATTTTTTTTCTATTGTTTGGACCTGTGCTCCAGTTTGAAAATCTCTGCTCTACCGTCTGGTGCACACTTTGGTTTTGTTTTATTAATTAAGAGCACCATCCGGTATTTGAAGAGCAGTTTTAGGGCCTGTGCACCTCTTAGAATTACTCTGTTTTTTGGGGGGGAATTTTCAGTGTGTGCACTTACACGATGCATACTACAAAACAGCATAGTATAGTATGCAAACTGAGATGCACTCTCCTGTCAGGGCCCGTCCCCAATACCACACTTGTGGTCATTGCACTTGGACCACTTGTCTGCGTGCATGATGCATTATCTCCAGTTTTATATACAGTGTAATTAGCCAACGATATAAGATAATGAAGTATGTTTTCCCTCCCATCTCGTATCTGTTGCTTTAGGGCTTCTATTATATGAGCTGTTGATTTATGCTAACCGAAGGACTGTTATGTTAATCAGTGCCGTCATTCGGTTATGTTTATTATATTAAATATGTTTCAGCACATTACAATCATTATGGCTTGATGGTGGTGGATGAGGAGATAAGTTTGTGGATGTATTCCCATATATCTTTTAACGGGTTGAACATACTTTCACTTGAATTGTTAGATACAATCCCTGAATTTGACAGCTAATTTTAGATTAACCTGACGAGGGTCTTGTGCCAAACATGCTTCAGGTTTTTTTTCTGTGCTCTTGCAGATCTTGACATTCGAGACCAAGAACCCAGTCGAGCTCGCCGAGCGCCTGCGAGCCGTCTGCGGAAACCAGAGTAACGCTTACACCAGACTTTTGGAGTACCGTCTCAATGCTCTGCGTGGACTGTGGGGGGCGCAGCGACAGCTGGCCCTGGAGGAGCAAGCAGGAGCATGACGGGGTCGTCCCAGGGAGCTCCGGAGGGGGCCGACGACGAGACGCTGGCCCTGCTTAAACGACAGGGCTTCCTGCAACCTCAACATCACCACCATCCTCACCACTCTCCGATGCCCGCCGGCACCGATCAGGCGCCGTTTACCTCACGCGTCGGCCTCCTGTTGGTCTTTCCACTACTGCAGTCGCAAACTCGGCACGACCCTGCACTCTGTGGCGTCACCGCGAGGGTCCTGCTCGCGTGTCTGCGTGACTGCCAGCCGCTCAGCCTGGGCAAGGAGCCTGCAGACTGTCTTAATGGCCTGGAGAGGTTGCTTTGCTCCTGGTTGGAGGAGAAGAGTGAGCCGGAGGGTACGGCACAGGCAAGACCACTGCTCACCCAACAGCAGAGGCAGAACGCAGCCGCTGCTCTAGTGGCTCTGTCATGTGCAAGGTGAGCGCCGCACAACGGCTTCTTTCAACTTCAGCCCTTATTTATGGCTCTTGGTTGCTTGCAATAGTTTGCAAAAATTATAGTTTTTTCCTGCACTGGTCAGTTTTTGAGATTGTGGGCTATTTTTAGTGATGCACCAAAATTATGTTTTAAAAGGGTCATCGGATGCAAAATGCACTTTACAGGTTGTTTGAAGGTAAATGGGTGTTGGTAGAGGTCGACCCGATGGGGTTTTTTCTCTGGCCGCTGCCGATATTTAGAAATCAGGGCAGTCGAGTGCGATATATGATGTCGATATGTTTTGCCGGTTTTCTTTCTTTCTTTTTCCTTCATCTCATAAATCTAAGTCAAGTAATAAGAAGTAAAGTGATACATGAAATTGCTTAAATTAAACATTTATTAAACAAAACAAGCCTCTCCAATCGGTGCACTTGTATAATTTAAATAGAAAATAATGTATCTATTAAATAATAAATGCACAAACGGTATATCAAAAATCTAGGAAAAAATAGTTTTTTTTGTGCACAACAACTTACATAAATAATATATAAATAAAATAAACGAGAGTAGTGTTACACAGTAGCGCCCAGCAAAAAACTAAATTACCACACTTTTATTGAAAGAAAATTGGACAGATAATGTATTCATATTAAATATCAGTGTAATATTTTTAATCAGGTCTACGCAACAGAATCAGACATAACTGTTGTTGTTGTTTTTGACTAATTATCCAAATAATGTATAGTCCTGCGTTTTTTTCTTTCTCTGAGGCGGAGGTGTACAATCATCATCATGTGCACACATGTATATTTTAGGTGTTATCATAATTATATGATTGAAGAAATGACAAGTATAAAGTGATGTTTTATTTTCTCTCACCTAATGTTATTTGTTTTTAAAATAGCCAAATGAAATCTTTTTATTTTTCCTCAGAAATTCTGTGTCGTGTATCTGGTTATCAAACGAAGGCATAAAACATCAATTTCATTTATCTTTAAATTATTGAAAATGTAACTTTTATTTGGCAAACAAAGGGAATTTACTATTAAAATTAAAACATGTTAGAAATGTTGTGCGACATTCCTTAAAAAAATGTAGTTTTCATAATTTTAGTAGTGTTATGTACATTTTGCTGAACAAATATTTCTGCTGAAATGACCGGCGCAGGGTTTCAGAACCCACTTCATAACCAAGGCACATGTCTGTGACAGTAAAAGTGATTTGATTTGATAAAACAAACAACTGACGGGTTGCAGTGAATACCTTTACATTTGTGTGTGTATATGATGTGCGGATCGTTTTACTCAATGAAATGGTCAAACGCTCATGAAGTGCACTCCAGAGCAGTTCTGGAGATGTGTTTGTGTGTTTATGTCCTCATTGAGACGTCACACGCGATTCAGTGTCTGTGTGTCTGTGGTCTGTGGTGTCTGTGTCTGTGTCTGTGTGTGTGTGTGTGTGTGTGTGTGTGCTAAGGAAAACGCGCGTCTAAGCTGTATTATCCGCGCATGTGAGCAGAGCACAGCGGGCAGCAGATCAGTAAAACACTGCACAGCAGCGCTAATGCAAACAGGAACAAGTACAAGTATACTAAAGTTACATGGACATATCTTGTCAGCACGTTATTGAGCCGACTCTGCTTTTCCTGGTGAGCACGAGCGGCATCTGAGCAGAATGATAGAGGCGGAGCGTCACATGACTGATTCCATCACTATATCAGTCAAAAACTGATATAAAGGAAAATACGGCAAGGAATCTGAAGAACTGTCGTTCTGTCTGTGTTTGCAGGGGTTCCCTCAAAACGTTCATTACCACGGTCCACCTGCTGCAGAAAACGACAGACCTGGTCAGCTTCCAGTGTCTGATGTCCTCTACAGGTGAGCGGCGTCTCGTGCTGTTTACATATTAACCTGCTTCTGTTAACTCTTATGAATGGTGCAGAAGTAAACGCGGTGTGGGAATTATTAACTCCGACTTTACTAGGAGTCATGCTACATGCTGTATTTTATGAATTGTTTAGTTTTTCTGGAGATTTATTGACATGATTTTTGAGAATGGGCAAACAGAAATTAAACTGCTTTTGGCCATGTGACCGTTCACACCAGCCATATACACCGCCGGTTACAGTTAAAAGAGTAATTATGATTTTTCAAAAATGTTTTGAAAGA
>QVTF01001119.1:0-37263 GCA_003573665.1 Oxygymnocypris stewartii | reverse complement strand
CCCTGAGTGTGGCTACAGTGAGTGTACAGTGAAGTCTTAGCTGGAGGTGTGTTGTGACTCATTAATGAAGCTAACAGCGGACGTGGTTTGTGGGGCCCTCGGCGGGTCTGTCCAGGCTCTTCTTGACATCTGCTAACAGCATCGAGTCCACCGGGCTCCAGGAGGCAGTTTATGCAGCGCTGCAGTTAAGTGGATGTCTTAAGGTAATTTAAAAGCAGTGGGGAGTTTTGGCTAATTACTGCTTCCCCTGATCTGTAATGAAAGCAGAGCAGCGTGAACGCACGCTCCGCTAGCAAAACAGTCGATAGCCCTATAGCCGCACACCAGCAGACCCGGACTTCTGCTGTGGGAAACAACTCTTCATCTTATTCTCAGACTGATTCATCCACCAACATGATCTGGAGTAATTAAGCCAGGACACCACATGGGTGTTTCTTCAACTATGTGCGCTTTTTATGTCCCAGGGGTTTACTTTTATCAAAGTAGCAGACTGTATATTTCAAACAGTTTATCAGGCCTTTTTCAGCTTGTATGCAATTTAAGTCGCCTGTAGAGTGTATTTTGTCCCAGAGCCATATGTTCACTCTTAAAATATGAATATACATAAAATATTAATTATTGAATTTTAAATTAGGGCATTTTTAACCAATAATCTTAATTCTTGTGTGTTTGAGATGATAAACGTAATTATTCTAATTAAAAGTATGTGAAGAATATTATTAAGTAAGCAAATAAATATTATTAATAAACAATATTGTTTGAAAATTTACAACCAACCAATTTGTCATTAATACAATTTTCCAGAAGATGTAATACTGAAAAAAACAAAAAAAACAATCAACCACTTGTGAACAAAGTATTTTATTTTCCCACCAATTCTATATCAAGCAATAGTTAGTATAAAATTATGCAAAAATAAAATACAAAATACACTATCTTTCAGAAGTTTGGGGTTGGTAGCAATTTTTTTTTTTTGCTCACCAAGGCTCCAATTATTTGGTACAAAACTGTAAAATTGTAAAATAATATTACAATTCAAATAGCTTGAAAATATTGTTAAAATTAAATTTATTCCTGTGATGCAAAGCTGAATTTTCAACATAATTACTCAATTTTTCAGTTTCACGTGATCCTTCAGAAATCATTCTGATTTGCTGCTCAATAAACATTTCTTATGATTCATATTTTTGAGGAAAACATGACGTTTTATTTAAAAAAAATTATTGATGAATGGAAATGTTGAAAAGAAAAATGTTTATTTGAAATACATTACACTTCTTTTTAAATTACAGTCATTTTGATAAATTTCATGCATCCTTGCACCAAGTATTAATTAAAAATCTCTTACAAATTTGACATAGCAATCTTCTATTAGCAGTTTAATTAAACTAGTGAGATTGGAAACGCGTGTTGTTTATTTTCTAAACACCTACAGGGCTGAAAGTGGCAGTCGTTGAAGAACACCCTCATCCGAGGCTGATCTGAACGGACACTCGTGCCGTGCTAATAGAGCGGCAGTGGTCAGATCTCTGGGATTTGAGGAAAAGCCTCATTTGCAGCCGCTCGACTGAGCTCGGGAGTAATTATGGGGCTTTTAACCGTGGGCGGCGGCGAGATTGGACAGGTAATATCAGACCAGCCGAGCAGCGCCGAGCTCATGATGCATGTAATCAGCTATTTGAGAGTATAACTCACGCCCGAGCGCGAATCTGCACACTCTCATTGATTATTATCATCAGTTCTTAGTGTAATAAATTACCGAAGCACAATTAGAAGTCAAGCGAATGAATCATTGGATTGGAGGGTTAAGCAAATTAAGAGCTTTAATGAGGCATAAACATTAGCCGTGTTAGAGAAGTGCATTACGGCTCCGCTAAGAGCGACGGATGTTTATGACATCATAAAGGTAATTAATGGACAGCGGTGTGTGCGTAACTGGGCCGTGGAGAAGCGAGGGATCATGGGAGAGGATTGAGGACACTGTCAGGAGTCCTCATGCTGGCTTATTGCAAACTGTTTTAATGTGTAATCCTTAAAACGTACAAGTATCTAGTTTAATGCGACTAGTACTTTTAGCTACTGGACTTTATTCCATTAGGTACTAGTACTTTTTAATTAGCTACTAGTGCTTATAGATGGTTTCATCGGCGCACGCGCCTGGACCGAAGGTAACTTCCGGTCTGTGTTTGTATATCGGGCTGTTAGTGGCGCCGGTGTTCTGACGATTTGTGCTACCCGCTCAGATTGTGCTACCTCCAATGAAAAAAGATAGGTAACACAATCTGATAGGTAGCATTTTTTTCGCTATCGATTTCAGCCTCTTTTTCATGTGGTTTGAGGCTTTTTTAATTTCCACACCTACCCCTACCCTAAACCTACCTGTCCACACCTACACTTACCCTAAAACAACACACATATATTATTAGTAGCACAATCTGATAGGTAGCATGTTTGTCAGTACACCGGATATAAACACAGTTAAAGTGATGAGTAATGAAGTTGGGCTCAGGTTGTTGTGCTGTGGGATGTGTTTCACATACATACATTTATTTGTGGTGACCCTCCACAATATCAACTTTTCCAAAAGGCTTTGCTGAATAAACATGAGCATGTAATGCACGTTTAAAAATCAAAACGAGGCGCGGGTGTTTTTATATAACTGTATTTCTGAAGGAACACTGTCTTTAGAAAGTGTTTTGATGTCATTTTAATTTCATCTTGCATGTTATATGTCTGATAAAGCAGCGTTTGTAAGCTCAGTTTACAGCCGTACCGGGCGCAAACGTCTAACGTTAACGTTATTTCTCCCGCTTTTAAGCATCTCCTGCTGGCACAGAGTGTAAAGTGTCCACTGAAGGCGGTGTAGTGATGAACCCAAGTGCAGTTTATTTACAAGGTGATCCTACAAAGACAGACTTGACTCAGACTTGACCAGAGACAGACTTGGCATGGCATGAACGGACTAGACTCACCGACAGCAGGTAACAACATTAATACACGACCAGGAACAAGACAAAGACATGGCTACTTATAGCAAACAGAGTGGGTCACATGACATGAACAAACCAATCAGAACATGACACATTGAACAAGGGAACCAATAGCAAAGAGACATGAGGGCAAGGGAAGCAAGACACAAACGAGAACCATGACTAACTTCAAAATAAAAGACATGAAAAACAAGAACATGAAACAGAACCCAAAACAGACCTTACAAAGAAAGTGAATTTGCATTTTTAATAAGTAGTTATCGCTGCATCTCAGTCCGTCTGATTTACGAAGCGAACATATTTTGCTTGTTATAAAAAACAATCTCCTCCAGAGGGACTTAGCTGTTGTTATTGATTCTATACCGGAAGTTAAGTTACGGCCACAAACACGCGCATACACAATAACGTTTGTTTATGTTGTTGCCGGTGAAACCATCTATATTTAGGTACTAATAACTTTTAAAAAATACTCGCACTTATGAATTAGGTACTAAATCTTATTTCAATAGTGACTAATAGCTATTTTACTGTTACTAGAGTCTAATAAGAACTAGTATATAATATACTAGTGTCTGTATAATAGGTATGATTATCTGATGATTAAGTGCTAGTATCTAATAATGGGTAGACTACTAGTATATCAAAATAATATGTACTAGTATCTAATGAATAACTAGCTGTGAAGGCTTTTCTCTTTTACAAAGTCTTGATTTTGTTTTGGGGGTGTACTAGAACATGCTCTCATGCTCGGTGGTTAAAGATTTTCATTATTTTTTCACATAATTTACATTATTACAATACCTCTCTCCCCAGCCTGACACAAACGACTCGATAAGTTCTGGGTTTGATGAAGGCCCCGCCTTACAAAAAAAGAAATGTGTTGTGATCAGTTTGCTGTCCCAGTGCGTTGTGATTGGTGAACAGCTTAGACGCCCCGCCCCTTGCTGCCACCCCTTGCCAAAACATCAATATCGCCATATCAATTCAGACCCAGAGAATATTGAATAAGTGGATCATGCATAACCTTTGCATGCACGGATATTGCAAGACATATTAAAGCGGTAACGCTATTATTGTTGTTGTTTTTTTGGCTAAACCAGGTTTTAGATGGGATGTCAACAACAGCTTAAAAATACCTGCATTGACTATGTACAGATAAGTGCAATGGTAATATGTGTTATGTTTATTGTTCTCTAATTCTAACATTATAACATGAATTGCAGCGAAACTGTTATACATAACATCAACATGACTCCATTTGAATAATCAGTAAGATATTCACTATTCTCCATCATCCGTATCGCTGCTATGTTTATACCATGTACAACATGTTTGCACATCCCTCTTGCACATCCCTGCTTATACTATTATTATTATTTATTAAGTATACAGTTTACGGTCCTGCACATTTTATTTTATTGCACATTTTATCCTTCTTAATTTTTTATTCTTATTTTTTACCTATATTTATGTATATTCTCTTGTGTTGTGTTACTATAATTGCACTGTCCACTGAGCGGACCTGACTTACATTTCACTGCTGATTATATTCTGTATAATTGAGTATGTGACGGATAAAACCTTGAATCTTGAATCTAACAACCTCTGCATACACCTAGCAACCACTCAAACACCTAATAACTGCTTGACAACCTCTTGCAACTTCCTAGCAACCACTCAAACACCTAATAACTGCCTAACAACCCCTCAAAACACCTAGCAACTGTCCAGGAACCTCTCAAAACACCTAGCAACTACCTAGCAACCACTCAAACACCTAATAAATGCATAACAACCACTCAAAACCCCCAGCAACTGTCCGGGAACCTCTCAAAACACCTAGCAACTGTCCAGGAACCTCTCAAAACACCTAGCAACTGTCCATGAACCTCTCAAAACACCTAGCAACTACCTAGCAACCACTCAAAACCCCCAGCAACTGTCCGGGAACCTCTCAAAACACCTAGCAACACCTAGCCTCTCAAAACACCTGGCAACTACCTAGCAACCACTCAAACACCTAATAACTGCCTAACAACCCCTCAAAACACCTAGCAACTGTCCAGGGACCTCTCAAAACACCTAGCAACTACCTAACAACCACTCAAACACCTAATAAATGCATAACAACCACTCAAAACCCCCATCAACTGTCCGGGAACCTCTCAAAACACCTAGCAACTGTCCCGGAACCTCTCAAAATACCTAGCAACTGTCCAGGAACCTCTCAAAACACCTAGCAACTGTCCAGGAACCTCTCAAAACCCCAACAACTGTCAGGGAACCTCTCAAAACACCTAGCGACTACCTAGCAACCACTCAAACACCTAATAACTTATTTTTTACCAATATTTATGTATATTCTCTTGTGTTGTGTGTTACTATAATTGCACTGTCCACTGAGCGGACCTGACTTACATTTCACTGCTGATTATATTCTGTATAATTGAGTATGTGACAGATAAAACCTTGAATCTTGAATCTAACAACCTCTGCATACACCTAGCAACCACTCAAACACCTAATCACTGCTTGACAACCTCTTGCAACTTCCTAGCAACCACTCAAACACCTAATAACTGCCTAACAACCCCTCAAAACACCTAGCAACTGTCCAGGAACCTCTCAAAACACCTAGCAACTACCTAGCAACCACTCAAACACCTAATAAATGCCTAACAACCACTCAAAACCCCCAGCAACTGTCCGGGAACCTCTCAAAACACCTAATAAATGCATAACAACCACTCAAAACCCCCAACAACTCTCCGGGAACCTCTCAAAACCCACAGCAACTGTCCGGGAACCTCTCAAAACCCCCAGCAACTGTCCGGGAACCTCTCAAAACCCCTAATAAATGCATAACAACCACTCAAAACCCCCAACAACTGTCCGGGAACCTCTCAAAACCCTCAACAACTGTCCGGGAACCTCTCAAAACCCCCAGTAACTGTCCGGGAACCTCTAAAAAACCCCTAACAACTGTCCGGGAACCTCTCAAAACCCCCAGCAAATGTCCGGGAACCTCTCAAAACACCTAGCAACACCTAGCCTCTCAAAACACCTAGCAACTACATAGAAACCACTCAAACACCTAATAACTGCCTAACAACCACTCAAAACCCCCAGCAACTGTCCGGGAACCTCTCAAAACACTTAGCAACTGTCCCGGAACCTCTCAAAACACATAGCAACTGTCCAGGAACCTCTCAAAACACCTAGGAACTACCTAGCAACCACTCAAACACCTAATACCTTATTTTTTTATCTATATTTATGTACTGTATATTCTCTTGTGTTGTGTTACTATAATTGCACTGTCCACTGAGCGGACCTGACTTACATTTCACTGCTGATTATATTCTGTATAATTGAGTATGTCACGGATAAAACCTTGAATCTTGAATCTAACAACCTCTACATACACCTAGCAACCACTCAAACACCTAATAACTGCTTGACAACCTCTTGCAACTTCCTAGCAACCACTCAAACACCTAATTACTGCCTAACAACCCCTCAAAACACCTAGCAACTACCTAGTAACCACTCAAACACCTAATAAATGCATAACAACCACTCAAAACCCCCAGCAACTGTCCGGGAACCTCTCAAAACACCTAGAAACTGTCCAGGAACCTCTCAAAACACCTAGCAACTACCTAGCAACCACTCAAAACCCCCAGCAACTGTCCGGGAACCTCTCAAAACCCCCAGCAACTGTCCGGGAACCTCTCAAAAAACCTAGCAACACCTAGCCTCTCAAAACACCTAATAAATAAATAACAACCACTCAAAACCCCCAGCAACTGTCCGGGAACCTCTCAAAACACCTAGCAACACCTAACCTCTCAAAACACCTAGCAACTACCTAGCAACCACTCAAACACCTAATAAATGCATAACAACCACTCAAAACCCCCAGCAACTATTCAGGAACCTCTCAAAACACATAGCAACTACATAGAAACCACTCAAACACCTAATAACTGCCTAACAACCCCTCAAAACACCTAGAAACTGTCCAGGAACCTCTCAAAACACCTAGCAACTACCTAGCAACCACTAAAACACCTAACAAATACATAACAACCACTTAAAACCCCCAGCAACTGTCCGGGAACCTCTCAAAACACCTAGCAACTGTCCCGGAACCTCTCAAAACACCTAGCAACTGTCCCGGAACCTCTCAAAACACCCAGCAACTGTCCGGGAACCTCTCAAAACCCCCAGCAACTGTCCGGGAACCTCTCAAAACCCCTAATAAATGCATAACAACCACTCAAAACCCACAACTACTGTCCGGGAACCTCTCAAAACCCTCAACAACTGTCCGGGAACCTCTCAAAACCCCCAGTAACTGTCCGGGAACCTCTAAAAACCCCTAACAACTGTCCGGGAACCTCTCAAAACCCCCAGCAAATGTCCGGGAACCTCTCAAAACACCTAGCAACACCTAGCCTCTCAAAACACCTAGCAACTACATAGAAACCACTCAAACACCTAATAACTGCCTAACAACCACTCAAAACCCCCAGCAACTGTCCGGGAACCTCTCAAAACACTTAGCAACTGTCCCGGAACCTCTCAAAACACATAGCAACTGTCCAGGAACCTCTCAAAACACCTAGGAACTACCTAGCAACCACTCAAACACCTAATACCTTATTTTTTTTACCTATATTTATGTACTGTATATTCTCTTGTGTTGTGTTACTATAATTGCACTGTCCACTGAGCGGACCTGACTTACATTTCACTGCTGATTATATTCTGTATAATTGAGTATGTCACGGATAAAACCTTGAATCTTGAATCTAACAACCTCTACATACACTTAGCAACCACTCAAACACCTAATAACTGCTTGACAACCTCTTGCAACTTCCTAGCAACCACTCAAACACCTAATTACTGCCTAACAACCCCTCAAAACACCTAGCAACTACCTAGTAACCACTCAAACACCTAATAAATGCATAACAACCACTCAAAACCCCCAGCAACTGTCTGGGAACCTCTCAAAACACCTAGCAACTGTCCCGGAACCCCTCAAAACACCTAGCAACTGTCCCGGAACCTCTCAAAACACCTAGCAACTGTCCCGGAACCTCTCAAAACACCTAGCAACTGTCCAGGAACCTCTCAAAACACCTACCAACTACCTAACAACCACTCAAAACCCCCAGCAACTGTCCAGGAACCTCTCAAAACACCTAGCAACTACATAGAAACCACTCAAACAAATATTAACTGCTTGACAACCTCTTACAACTGCCTAGCAACCACTCAGATGCCTAATAACTGCCTAGAAATATCGCAAAACACCTAGCAACTGCATAGCAATCAATCAGAACACCCAATACGTGCCTGAGAACCTCTCAAAACACATAACAACTGCCTAGCAACCACTCAAACACCTAGCCAACTGCCCAACAACCACTCAAACACCTATTAACTGCTTGACAACCTCTCACAACTGCCTAGCAACCACTCAAAACACCTTGCAACTGCCTAGCAATCAATCAGAACACCCAATAAGTGCCTAACAACCTCTCAAAACACATAACAACTACCTAGCAACCATTCAAAACACCTAGCCAACTGCCCAACAAGCACTCAAACACCTATTAACTGCTTGACAACCTCTCAAAACTGCCTAGCAACCACTCAAAACACCTAGCAACTGCATAGCATCCTCTCAGAATATCTAATAACTGCCTAACAACCACTTAGGACACCTAATATCTGCCTAACAACCTCTCAAAACACATTGCAACTGCATAAAAAACTACTCAAACACCTACTGTAATAACTGCCTAACAACCTCTCAGAATACCTAGCAACTATCCAACAATGTCTCAAAATACCTAGCAACCACTCAGAACACCTACAAACTTCCTAGCAAACCTCTCCAAACACCCAGTAAGACCCTCTCACAACACTTCAGTACAGCCTGTATCATTTCTCTGGAGTGAAACCAGGAAGATTTAGGGTGAATTCCAATTCTCTGTCTTACCCCTTCCCCTAAGTTTTGCGCGTTCATGTGAGAGTAAGGGCTGTCCCAATTCTGGTTTTGGTCGAGGGGTAGGGGTAAGGGGTAGATACCCCTTAAAACCAATAATTTTCGCGAGCTTACTTGAAACCAAGGGGTACCCAGAACACACTGCGGCCAGATTATCCAGAGAGTATTTTCGTCTTAATTTATTTAAAATTACAACAGTCTTGTTTTGTGCTCTACACAGTCCTGTACATATATATTTGCAACCATGCTCTTAATTGAAACGTTTTTAAAAATCGCTATTTTTCCACGCTAACGATACATTGCTGATTTGCACAACAGTCCCGCATTTCTCTGAATAGAGAAAACATCAGTAAAACCCACGCAATCGACCAACACACACTTTTAGATGGAGAGTTTGTGATCAACACTTGTCTCCTTTGGTGACGTAGCAGCCAGCTAGCGACGATGTATGATGACGTAACAGTAACCAAGTGGTGTCTCATTTCATAGGGGTATGTTTTCACGCCTAGCGCTCACCACTCGGTTTTGAGGGACAAGGGCTAAGGGTAAGACGCAGGGGAAGGGGTAAGACAGAGAAATGGGATTCACCCTTATTTCAGTGTGAAAGAGAGAAAGTAGCAGAAATATGGTTTTGAGCGAGTGACAGAAATGTTCAATTAGAGCCGGTGAAAGTGCCGCCGGTGGAGTTTAGTCGAGCAGACGAAACATCCCCAAGAGCTCAGGAGAGACGTGTTATTTCTCATCTTTAAAGGTCAAGATTAGGCATTCAGATAACTGATCTGAAATGAGACAATCTCCAGACTCGTGAAGTACTTGAGACAAACAGACAGAGGACTCGGTATCAGAAAACAAGCGCAGTGAAATGTGTCCTTCTAAATGAACTGATCCCGAATAGAGGAGGAGAAGTCGTTACTGTCACACACTGATGTGAGTTATGCAGCTGGGGTCAGTCATGTCCACTTCACTTTAACCTTCATGCTCTTTTGAGGAAGACGTCTGAAAGCTCAGGTCATCAGAGAATAAGAGCTGGTTTCTTTATTATCCTGACACATGAAGATGTTCAGTCGGGGGGCTTTGCGCTAGTACTGTTATCTTATTTAATATACACAATATTTAATTGTAACATATTAATTTCATTTCTAAATATATATAAAAATATATATTTGCCATTTATATTTTTTTTTAATGTTGTTTTCTGAGCTGTTTTATATTGAAATATATTGAACAAAATGGGCTAGGGTTATGAATAACTATAGATGTTATATATGGTATGTATTATTATTTTAATTTTTTTATAAATATGTAACATTTAAAATGATCTAATTTTGTTTTTATGCTTTTTCATATTGAAATGGCTTTAACAGAATTTTATATAAATTGTATATATATATATATATATATATAAAATATGTTTTATTTATTAAATACATAATAAATTTACAGATAGATAGATAACAAATACATAATGTATATGCCTACAAATATATGTAGTTTGTACTTTGTACAAACTAAATATTATTGAATAATTCATACAATTTCTAATGTTTTAGGTTTTCATGCTCTTTTATTGAAGTAGTTTTAACAGAATAGTATTATAAACTTTAATCACATTATTATTATAACGAACTATTTCTTCATCCTGGTTGTCATTGCAGTGACTGTTAAACATGGTTTTCAGGTCCTGCTGTGGAATTAATAATCGTTTGACTTTTGCGCGGGTCTCGCGACTGCATTTATTCACTTTAATGAAAGGTTGAGCTTCTTCTGCCTTTGACTAATGGAGATGTTGGCGTGTGGGAGTGAAACTCGTCTCCTGAGTCCAAACTCCCCGCCGGGGGTCCTGATATTTTAACCTACCCGTCAGATTTTCATACTTAGGCTTACTGCGCATGCGCGCATCAATATTGCATCCTTTTACTCACGCTGAACAACAATATTTAATGTATCTGTATTACTGTAAGGATAGGTTTATGGTTGGGGTAGGTTTAGACGTTAATATAACACAATCTAATAGGTAGAAAAAATATGTATTGTTGGTTTCCGGTACTAGATGTATCCCTTCTATCCACAACAGCGAATATAACACATAATTACTGTATGTGCATTACTGTAAGGGTAAGTTTAGGGTTGTGGTAGGTGTGTAAATTAATTAAATATAATTTAACAGGTAGTATTTTCCGTTGTCGAATTGTACTACCCACTATTTTAATGGGAGGTAGAAAAATCTGACAGGGGTAGCACAAATCGACAGAACACCGCGCTATGTCCCAATCAAACCACTTATTCACCTACAAGTGATGACTCATCAACTTCTGCCTGAGTGGAGTGCAAATGTGATTTCTCCGTTGCGGTGACAGTTGTGCTCCTGTGGGAAGCGTCTCTCTCTGTCTGGAGCGTTTCTCCTGGGACCCGTGTCTCGGCGCTGTGTTGATTTGTCTGATGTCTTGAGTGTTAATACAGCGGGGATGATCTTTATTCTGAATCCGTCTGTGAGCGGTGAGATGCTCTGTTGATGGAGGAAGCTTCGGTTTGATGAGTGAATGTCTGTATACTACACACAGGTTTATGTCTCAGGGCTTGATTTGACTTACAGATTTACATACTGTTTGGTCTTTTTGTTACATTACTTTTACAAACTTTTAGCCATTCCTTCCTCGTTAAATTATGCTACTTTTCAAATGCCTTTACGTAAATGTATTTATCAGTGTTAGATTATGAAAATGTTTAGTAGTAATATAAAATAACACAATTTTAATGATTCTGTTGTTTAGAATTAATAATTATGAATTGTTTAAGATGATTTATTCTGTGAAAATAATGTCAATTTTTACACACATGACTCATTATTACTGTAATTTCCACAATAATCCATTATTTTGCCCCAAAAAAGAAGTTTTTTTATAAAGTTAGGGTTCTTGTTTTGCAAAAAGACAAATGACGGTGTCAGTGAAGAGTTTGAGATGAAATATGAGACAAAGTAAACCTAGGTAAATATCAGTTTTTATTTGTTTATTTATTTATTTGTAATTTTGACAAATAATGAAAATATTATTACAGCGTATTTAAGGTACATGAAATCAGTTAAATTATCTCTAACAAGATAAAGAAGTTAGTTATTGTATTCTGAATCTAATTGTGCCATTTGCAGTAAAAACAGCACAAAAAAAGTTACAAGGTTCGGGGAGAATTTTATTAAGGACATTAAATTGATCAAAAGTGACAGTAAAGCATTAATAATGTTACAAAACATTGTGTTTATCAAAGGATCCTGAAAATAAATGTTTCATGGTTTTCACAAAACATATACACCAGCACAACATTTTTCAACATTGATAATAATTAGAAATGGTTATTGAGCAGAAAATAAGAATATTTCTGAAGAATCATGTGAGGATGAAGACTGGAATAATGAAATTCAGCTTTGATCACAGGAATAAATTACACTTTATAATATATTCCCAGAAAACTGTTATTTTAAATTGTAATCATATTTCCGAATATTACTGTTTTTAAATTTTTTATCAAATAGTGAGCAGAGACTTTCCACCTAAATAAACTGGTTAGAGTAAAAAAGAGTTTTAGAGACTTCACAAGGCCAAAAGTGTCCATAGTTGAAGAAACACCCATATATATTCAAGGTCGGTCAGTGTGTGTGTGTGTGTGTGTGTGTGTTTGCAGGTGTATAAGGTTAATGGTCCGTCCCTCACATATTTCACAGCAGGCTGGCAAAGCACTTTACCAATTTCCTTTTCACCGGAGCAGGACTCAGACCAGCTTGTGTTTTGTTGCAGAATCATGTCACACTGTGAACATTTATACAATCAGTGTCTTGTTTTCTGTCGAGTTGAACACCAGAGCGTCAATTACACGATCGGGATTGCAGTAACGATCCATAAAGTCTATTCTCACACACGCCGCAAACCTCTGCACATGTCTGTTTGACTGGTGCTCGATCGCAGCGAGACGAATGTGTCTTCAGTCAGAATCTTATTCACACTTGCTGTTAGGAGAGGCGCTCGGTCTGTTTTAATGAGACACGTGCTTAAAACTTCAGTCACAGACTAGTAATGCTGCTGAGAATAAAGACTGACTTCAGGAGTGTGTGTGAGACTGAGAGTGTCTGCAGAAGAGCTGCAGTATGAATCTGTGCAGGAGTGTCTGTGTGAATGTAGTATCTGGCTTATCCACACTTACATGATGCATTTCTTATGTTTGGGCATGAAAACCACAAGTTTGTGGTCTTCATACACACTGTATAGTAAAAAGCTTTATTTTGATTTTCAATACTTCAGATTTTTTAATAAATAGTAATAGTAAACAGCAATTGTGGTGCTTCTAATGAAGTACAGTGATATCTATCTGTCCATCTATCTGTATCTGTCTGTCTATCTTTCCATACATCCGTCTTGAACATTTCCAAATGTAAAAGCTGCTGTAAAACACATGCATTATTCTAGTCTGATCTGATGCAGTTTATTTAGAGGATTCATATATAATTATGAAATCCTGGTGCGTTTCTGAACTGAGAGCTGCAGGTGAGCATGAGATGATGAGCCACGCTCATAAACACAGGTGTGTCACTGTATAAATGACAGACTAAAGCAACAGCGCTGTCAATCATTAGACAAATATACTGCGTACATACTGTCTATGGCTTCACATTTAATACTACTATTGAACACCTCTGATATTAACATGTGTGCATTGTCTTTTCCTAAGACTAAAGTTCATTGCACACTGCCTCCAAATTTTTTGTCCGTCATAAGAAAATTCA
Source organism: Oxygymnocypris stewartii (assembly GCA_003573665.1). NCBI lineage: Eukaryota > Metazoa > Chordata > Actinopteri > Cypriniformes > Cyprinidae > Oxygymnocypris > Oxygymnocypris stewartii. Next base: position 23,474 of record QVTF01001119.1, on the reverse strand, counting down.
GATCGGGTTCGATTTGTTGTGTTTTTCCCATCCACAGCAAGCATTTTGAGAAGTGTTTTGACATTTCAGAGCCACCGTACAAGCGAACGCCAAAATCCAGAATGAGGATTGTCAAATTCATCCACTTCGTCAGTGTGCAAGATCCTTGCACACTGAGTTCACAGAAATGAGTGGTCTTCTTTTTAATATGTGGCTCTAGTATCACTAGCAAAGCATCAAACTGAGCCACTGACATCCTGAAGTAAACTTTGAATCGCTCGTGATAATCCCGCTGCTCCTTAATAAGGAGGAACTCACTGCCCTCTCTATGTTTTAGGATTGGATGGACCCAATATTTCCTTTCGTTTTCTATTTTTCAAAAAGCGAGAGGACAACAAAATCATCCTCAAAGCTTGAAGACTCAATTTAGAAGGATACTGTTTTGTGATTTTTTTCACAACGGTTTAATCATTATGCATTGGACTCACTGTGCAAGGTTTCTGTGCGTGAGGATTATGAATACGAAAAACAAATAAGAACATTTTGGACTCAGATGCACCATTTTGGCCTGCTGGATCCCAAAACATCACACTGAGAAACATCATATTGATGGAGAAAACTGAATCATATAGATACTAGAATATCATCCCAGACAGTATAAAACAACAAAGCAAGATCAGCAGAAGATCCTAGAAATGCAACCAAACACATTAACTTCAGGAAGCAGATGTAGCCGTCTGACTCTGACTCTGACTCTCTCTCTACTGATCCTTATCCACTTGTGCTGAATCAAATCCATGTTCACTCTGACAGAAACAACAGGAAACAAAGTCATCGCTGTCAAACTTCAGCACACATAGGCAAACACGTTCACTAAGCTGTGCACACACAGTACTCTTCTGTTGTGCAGAATTATAAAACTGTAGTTTACAACACAAATTCCAGAAACGTTTGGGACATTTTTTGAAAATGAAAACTAAAAGACTTTCAGATCACATGAGCCAATATTTTATTCACAATAGAACAGAGATAACATAACACATGTTTAAACTGAGAGATTTTACGCTTTAATCCACTAAATGAGCTCATTTTAAATTTGATGCCTGCTACAGGTCTCAAAATAGTTTGCACGGGGGCAACAAAGGGCTGAAAATCAAGACATTTTGAAAAGATTCAGCTGGGAGAACCTCTAGCAACTAATTAAGCTAATTGACATCAGGTCTGTAATTAGCTATAAAAGGGATGTCTTAGAGAGACATAATCGCCCAGAAGTAAAGATGCAGAGGCTCTCCAATCTGTCAAAGGGTGCGTGAAAAGATTGTGGAATACTTTAAAAACAACGTTCCTCAGCATCAAATTGCAAAGGCTTTGCGAATCTCATCATCTACAGTGCATAACATCATCAAAATATTCAGAGAAAACTGTAGAAATCTCTGTGTGTAAGGGACAAGGCTGAAGACCTTTGTTGGATGCCTGTGGTCTTCAGGCCCTCAGACAACACTGCATCACTCATCGGCATGATTCTGTCATTGACATTACTAAATGGGCCCAGGAATACTTCCAGAAACCACTGCCAGTAAACACAATCCACCGTGCCATCTGCAGATGCCAACTAAAGCTCTATCATGCAAAACGGAAGCCATATGTGAACATGGTCCAGAAGCGCCGCCATGTATTGTGGGCCAAGGCTCATTTAAAATAGATTTTTTTTCAAAGTGGAAAAGTGTTTTATGGTCAGACGAGTCCAAAGTTGACATTCTTGTTGGAAATCGTGGATGCCATGTCCTCTGTGCTATAGAGGAGGGAGACTGTCCAGTTGTGTCATCAGCGTTCAGTTCAAAAGCCAGCATCTCTGATGATATGGGGGTGCATAAGTGTATGTGGTATGGGCAGCTTGCTTCTTTTGGAAGGCACTATGAATGCTGAAAGGTATATAAAGATTTTAGAGCAAACATATGCTTCCCTCCAGATGACGTCTATTTCAGGGAAGGCCTTGTGTATGTCAGCAGGACAATGCAAAACCACATACTGCAGCGATTACAACAGCATGGCTTTGTAGTAGAAGAGTCCTGGTGCTGAATTGGCTGCCTGCAGTCCAGATCTTTCACCTATAGAGAACATTTGGCACATACGTCATACGGCAAAGATGACCACGAACTCTTCAGCAGCTGGAAACCGATATTAGGCAAGAATGGGACCAAATTCCAACACCCAAACTCCAGAAAACTCATAACCTCGATGCCCAGACCTCTTCAAACAGTTTTCATTTTATTATAATTAAAAAACATCCCAACATTTCCGGAATTCAGGTTGTAAATGTAAAACAACAACAACAAAAAATAAGGAGCTGAACAAAATTATATAAGTTAAAGTAGAAATACAAAAATTACTCAAATAAAACTGAAGTATAGAAACATTTAAAATAACTTTAAAAGAAAATGACAATATCCCATACAAATTACTAAAGCTTGTATTAAAAATTTTAATTTTTAAAAATTAACAATTAAGTTAAAAATTAGCAGTGCCCTAGCAACAATTATGAAAGCATGAGAAAATACTTATTCCAAAAAATAGAAATATATAGATTAAATATGTATCTTCTGTAGTTTGATTTGCTGCTTTCCTCACTGAAGATCTGTGTGTTTGTACATGTGTTTCCTGTGTTGCTGATGAAGATGGAAACGCTTACAGATCTCTGTCACTCAGAACACACAGCAGATATAATCACTGGGGTAATCATGACACACTTGACGAGCGTCACACACACTCCAGCTACTCAATGAACAAATCAGTTCAAGCTTACAGCTGAATGGACAGAGATTGAAGATGTTCCTCAATGCTTCATCCGCCTGTTGAACAATCACAGGCCTTTACTCCAGTCAAGAATCCTCCAGGGTGATTCCTCTCATCTCAGGATGTTTAACGGCGTTTAACTGTCTGTGCTCGGCTTCATTATACAGTTTAGCACAAACATTTGCAGTAAATGCCACAGGAGCTCCTGCAGTGTGAGCGAGTGTGTGCTTGATATGGTTCTCTGTTCTCTTTTTGCTTGACAAGTAGCAACACACTAGAGATCCCACATGTTTTACAAAGCAATAGAAATAGTCAACTAAACACTATAATGTCTTTATTAAACTAAAGAGATTTATGTTGTAGCATTTATCTCTGTAGAATGTTGAAGGGGAAAGGAATCCGATAATTAAACAAACAGAAGCTTGTATGAATGTGTTTGTGGAACTGTAATAGTGCAGAACAACAGTGAGAGACACTGAAATAAAGCATAAAATGTGTCTGGTCAAATTTATGATCAGTTTCTGTAGAACTCTGTACTGAATATTTCAGAAAACAAAGTGAAATATGCAGTTCTGCTCATAAATGACTAATTCACATATTCCATGTCTCAATCAAAAATAAATAAAAAAAGAAAAAGTTTTTTGTATTTTCATTTTAGTCAAGGTTTTGGTAATTTTGTTGTGTGCTTTTGTCATTTTTATATATAGTTTTTATTACTTTTAAATTCAGTTTAGTTTATTATTATTATTATTATATTTTTCTTTTTTTTTTACATGAAGTTAAGGTAGCCCAAGTTAAAAAAAAATATATATATACAGTATATTTTACAATAATTTTCATTTAATGTTTATTTTATATCAAGTAAGAAAAGTGGGATTTTTTATTGTTTTAGTTTTAGTTAACTATAATAATGCAGATTCAAGCATGACAGAAGTTTGTGTGTGTGTGTGTGTGTGTGTGTGTGTGTGTGTGTGTGTGTGTGTGTGTGTGTGTGTGCGTGCGTGCGTGCGTGCGTGTGTGGTGTGTGTGTGTGTGTGTAGGATGCATTGAATTGATCAAAAGTGATGGTACAGACCTTTATAATGTTATAGGAGATTTCTATTTCAAATAATTTCTGCTCTTGTTTGAACTTTCTATTCATCAAATAATCCTGAAAAATCAGTTTCTACAAAGATATGAAGCGTTTTCAAGCGTTTTTTTTAACTGTTTCAACTGATAATAATTTAAGAAAAAATTATTGAGCAGCAATAGATTTCTGAAGGATCATGTGACACTGAAGACTGGAGTAATGATGCTGACAATTCAGCTTTTAATGTATATTCAAATAGAAAACAGTTATTTGAAACTATAATAATAATTTAAAGTTTTACTGCTTTTACTGTGTTTTTGATCAAATAAATGCAGCCTTGGTAAGACTTCAAAAACATGTAATGTCTTTAAACAGCCCCCTTTGCTGATTCAATCCCACTCTTTAATTTTTTTCTTTGTCTTCTTTTACACATTCCAGTAGCAACTGAAATTGGTTGCAAATCTTATTTCATGTTGTAAAGTCAGCTGGATGAATCGCCCTCATCCATAAAGCATTAGGCCCAAACAGAAGGTGTTCTGCTCGTGAGGTGATCGTGAACTTGTTGAGAGAAGCTAGCGTTCCCTCAGAGAGAGTTGAGGCGAAACCGAGTGGAAAATAAGGAGAAGGACAGAGTAACGCCCACTCGTCCATTAGCTAAACCATTGAACGCTTCCATCATCTGCTTGAACAAAGTGTGAGGTGGAAAAGGCGAGAGATTGGGGCGTTGAACGCACATCAGTGATGGATAGAGATAGCAGACCACCGCCTCTTCCTCACTACTCCATCTGTTCTCCTGCAGCAAAAAAACAGCGGCTTTGTGTGGAGAGGTGGGCGGCATGACCACAATCACAATACGAGCAATGGAAAATATCACAATATAGCTATTTGTACTGGAATTCAATGAAAATATGGTATATGGATATATATATATAACGTCTGGTGATGCCTATTTATGGATAAACAAGTGAACTGTGTACTTTCACATCTTATGATAGATAGATGGATGGATGGATGGAACGATAGATGGATGAATTGATGGATGGATAGAATGATATATATAATGACTAGATAGACAATGGATGGATGGATAGATGATAGAACAGTAGATAGATGGATGATAGAACAGTAGATTGATGGATGGATGGATAGAACGATAGATGGATGAATTGATGGATGGATATAATGATATACAGGTGCTGGTCATATAATTAGACTATAATTAGAATCATTAGATGTCACTTATAATCATCAAAATTAAAAGAAATAAACACTTGAAATATATCAGTCTGTGTGGAATGAATGTATATATTATACAAGTTTCACTTTTTGAATGGAATTAGTGAAATAAATCAACTTTTTGATGATATTCTAATTATATGACCAGCACCTGTATATATAATGACTAGATAGAACAATGGATGGATGGATGGATGGATCATAGAACAGTAGATAGCTGGATGGATGGATAGAACGATAGATGGATGAATTGATGGATGATATAATGATATATATATATATATATATATAATGACTAGCTAGAACAATGGATGGATGGATGGATGATAGAACAGTAGAAAGATGGATGGATGATAGAACAGTAGATAGATGGATGGATGATAGAACAGTAGATAGATGGATAGATGGATGGATGGATAGAACGATAGATGGATGAATTGATGGATGGATATAATGATATATATATATATATATATATATATATATATATATATATATATATAATGACTAGATAGAACAATGGATGGATGGATGATAGAATAGTAGATAGATGGATGGATGGATGGATGATAGAACAGTAGATAGATGGATAGATCTCAGTAGATTTATCAGTCTGTCTCTATCAGTAATGCATTAGCAGTGTGTTTAGGTTTGTAAATCCTCAGCTCTGTTGGCATATGCAGCTCTTAGAGCGACATGTCGCTGTGTGTGTGAGCAGGAAGCAGCAGGATTATACGTGTAGATCATCACAGTAATCACAGTACAACTGCCTCATCCTGACCTGCTGTCATTATTTATCTTCAGCGACACCATTCACACTCTCACTCCCTTTTTGCTCTGAATAAATAAATGAATGAGAGAGTAATGGGAAACGAGGGATCTCTCATCAGACCGTGAAGAAAGAGTAGATTCTCTTTGCTTGGTTTTGTCTGGAATGACTGTATAGAATACAAGCTTTGTCCTCATTTGATCAGGAGTTTGTATGTTTATGTGTGAACAACTGAAAAACACATCAGTGAGCAGTTTGGAAACCCATAATCTGCTGGTTAACTGAATTGAATTGAACTGAATTCAAGGTTGCAAACACAATTGGAATGTGAATGCAAGGGATACAAATTCATATAGTTGTTCATATAATTACTGTTTACCAGAATATAATTCACAAAGTTGACAAAGCCTTGTTTGAAGATTTATGTTTGAGATAGAATGATATAATGGAAGATAGATAGATAGATAGACAGACAGACAGACAGACAGACAGACAGATAGACAGATAGATAGATAGATAGATAGACAGACAGACAGACAGACAGAGATAGACAGACAGACAGACAGACAGACAGACAGACAGACAGAGATAGAGAGACAGACAGACAGAGAGAGAGAGAGAGAGAGAGAGAGAGAGAGAGAGAGAGAGAGAGAGAGAGAGAGACAGACAGACAGACAGACAGACAGAGAGAGACAGACAGACAGACAGACAGACAGACAGAGAGAGAGAGACAGACAGACAGACAGACAGAGAGAGAGAGACAGACAGACAGACAGAGATAGATAGAGAGAGAGAGACCGACAGACAGACAGACAGACAGACAGAGATAGAGAGACAGACAGACAGACAGACAGACAGAGAGAGAGAGAGACAGACAGACAGACAGACAGAGAGAGAGAGAGACAGACAGACAGAGAGAGAGAGAGAGAGAGAGAGAGAGAGAGAGAGAGAGAGAGAGAGACAGACAGACAGACAGACAGACAGACAGAGATAGAGAGACAGACAGACAGACAGACAGACAGAGAGAGAGAGAGAGAGAGAGAGAGAGAGAGAGAGAGAGAGAGAGAACAGACAGACAAGACAGACAGACAGACAGACAGACAGACAGACAGACAGACAGACAGACAGACAGACAGATAGATAGATAGATAGATTCAGTTCACACTCATGATTTGAAATGAAACCTGCTCTTAAATTTGAAAGTGGCTTCATTTGCTGTGCTATTCTCAGTTGGTGAATCAGTTTGTTAACCAGCCATTAGTGAGGCCTGTCATGCAGTAACATGGAGTTGTATTCCTCTTTTAGCGGCTCTTGACAGGTTATTTTCTTGAAATTGGCCCAAGCCCTTCTTTATGTTCCTCTTTATTTTACACATGTAGGTTGTTTTTTTTGCACTAGTATATGTCGAGAGGTTAGGACTTGAAGGGCATAAGTGAATTTTTTTGGTGAAATTAAGATATATACATGCAATTAAAGCTCTTAATGAGCTCTTTCTGTCATCCAAGTACTGTCATCCATGAGTGTACACATTTGTACTAAAAACAATTGAAATCAGAACACACAGTCAGATCAAACTTTTGTTTTGGCTCTTATGTAAAGTTGGTGAAATGTCACTTAGGCCCTTCTGGTTCTCACCCCTCGATATGCAAACTACTCTTCCTGCTAAATATCACCTGTATGTCTGACCTTCAGCACAGTGTGGAATATGTAAGTTACCTGAGCTCAGTGGTGTGTTGTGTTGATATGACTCACCGGGGGCCATTTGTCTGTCAAACGCCAGTAAAATCACGTCTGCCTGTTTTTTACGCATCAGCAGAGTGACTTTGGTGTGACCTGGCAAATATTCGTCGTCATTAAAAGCCAGAGGAAATCTAAACCGTCGGCCGCTGTGTCCTTTCAGAGCACAGGGTCCCAGAAGAGAGTCTGATCCCAGACCCTCGTCCTCCTGCTGGATAATGGCAGCCTAGGTCACCTTGGTGTCCTGCTCCATGGGCAGCAGACGGACGGATTAATCCGACTCCATATGGATTTCTGCTCGCCGTCTGCATTTAGAGCTCGACACATTATTCAACATTGTGAAGAAGTCATCAAAGTAATTTCAAATTGTTGACCACGGACCAAGTTTTCCTCCTTTCAGCTAGTTTTGAGAGGAGTTGGTCTTATTATTTCCCTGAGGGAATGCTTTCATGCTGCGACTCATTATTAAATAAATAATATATGCTGTTTCTTTTCCAGTACAAAGTATTGCATTTTGATCATTTTTTTTTTTCCCTAAACAGGCTTCTCCAAAACAATCAGTGTCGATAGTGAACGAACGAGCCAATTTCCCCTCATTAAATAATCTCTCCAGCCATCCTCTCTAATGAATAACAGATGTGCTCTGATCTCTCAGGAGGGATTTGGACGGAGCTCCAGTCATCAAGAGACACAGAGCTGCCAAAACCAAACGCCAGTGACCAACACATGAGAACAGCACCACACAAACTCACTGAAACATCTCACTCTGCAATTACAAATTCTGTTATTCTATTATTCTATCGAGCTAGCATTCTGTTATCTTTAACATGTTTACATTTTCAAATAATGCAATATTTAAATTCAAGTTATTTTGTTAGTAAAAACAACAGTTATATGAATTTGTATTTGAACTGATTTTATTTTACAGTAATTCTACTCCCTGACATACAAATTTGAATTGTAATTTTGTTACAGTGACAGAAGTGGATGGATTTGTTGGTTGTTATGCTGATAGGGGTGTGGTTGTTATGGTGACAGCAGTAGATGTGTTGATGGTTGCTATGGTGACCACATCTGTGATTGTTATGGTGACACAGCAGTGGATGGTGTTGTCGGTTGCTATGGTTATAGTGTTTTGTTGTTATGTTGACAGTAGTGGATGGTTTCGTTAGTTGTTATGCTGACAGGGTTGTGATTGTTATGGTGACACAGCAGTGGATGGTGTTGTCAGTTGCTATGGCGATAGTGTTTTGTTATGGTGACAGCAGTGGATGGTATTGTTGGTTGCTATGGTGATATTGTTGCAGCAGTTATGGTGAAACCAGTGGAAGTGTTGTGGTTGTTATGGTGATACTGCAGTGATGGCAAGACAAGGCAAGTTTAGTTATTCAGCACATTTCATACACAATGATAAGTCAAAGTGCTTTACATAAAAGGAAGTAAATAAAACCATAAATAAATAAAAACATTTAAAATTATAAAAACATTTATTTAAAATGAATTTAGAACAGTTAAAAAATATATATATTTTGGTTTTGGTGTTGTGGTTGTTATAGTGGATATTGTTGTTGGTTGCTATAGTAATCATGTCTGTGGTTGTTATGGTGACCGTATTGGATGGTGTTGTTAGTTGTTATGCTGATTGGGTTGTGGTTGTTCTGGTGAGAGTAGTGGATGTGTTGATGGTTGCTATTGCGACCACATCTGTGATTGTTATGGTGACACAGCAGTGGATGGTTGTTGTTGGTTGCTATGGTGATCGTGTTGTGTAGTTAGGGTGACAGCAGTGGATAATATTATTGGTTGCTATGGTGATATTGTTGCGGTAGTAATGCTGAAAGCAGTGGAAGTTTTGTGGTTGTTATGGTGACACCTGAGTGCTGGTGTTGTGGTTGCTATGGTGACCACATCTGTGCTTGTTATGGTAACAGCAGTGGATGGTGTTGTTGGTTGCTATAGTAATCATGTCTGTGGTTGTTATGGCGATATAGTGGTGGTGTCAATGGTTGTTATGCTGACACAGAAGTGTATAGTGTTGTGGTTGCTATGGTGACCACATCTGTGTTTGTTATGGTAACAGCAGTGGATGGTGTTGTTGGTTGCTATAGTAATCATGTCTGTGGTTGTTATGGCGATACAGAAGTGATAGTGGTGGTGTCAATGGTTGTTATGGTGACAGCAGTGGATAGTGTTGTTGTTTACTATGGTGACCACATCTGTGTTTGTTATGGTAACAGCAGTGTATGGTGTTGTTGGTTGCTATAGTAATCATGTCTGTGGTTGTTATGGCGATACAGAAGTGATAGTGGTGGCGTCAATGGTTGTTATGGTGACACGGCAGTGGATAGTGTTGTTGTTTACTATGGTGACCACATCTGTGTTTGTTATGGTAACAGCAGTGGATGGTGTTGTTGGTTTCTATGCGGATAGTGTTGCGGTTGTTATGGTGATGGCAGTGGATATGTTGATGGTTGCTATGGTGACCACAGTCATAGATTTTGTTATTGGTTGTTATGGTGATGGTGTCATGTTGTTACGGTGATACAGTAGTGGATGGTGTCGTCAACAGTGAATTCTGTCTGTGGTGTTTCCCCCAGCATGCGTGTGTGTGTGTGTGTGTGTGTGTGTGTGTGTGTGTGTGTGTGTTTGAGCGTGTGTGGCACCCCGTGTAGCGTGATGAAGTCGTTAAGAAGTCATTAGGAAGCCATTAAGATTCATTAAGAGAGCGAGGTGGCGGTGTAGTACTGTTCCCAGCATGGAGGAGAGACTGTTAATCACACACTTTATTACTGGCCTCTGAGTTACAGAGTAAATATTACTCCAGTGAGATCAATGAGAGGCCATCCTAATGAAACACATGCCTGTGTGTGGAGAGACAACACACTCACACAATCACTGTCATCGTCTCTGCAGTATAATTCTGAGCGTTCATTTGTGCTCTCATTCTGTCAAACCACTCGCTCCAGCTTAACACTTGAAGAGAGAGACATTTTGAGATACTTCCTATCATGTGTGTGTGTGTGTGCGCGTGTGTGCGCGCGTGTGTGTGTGCGCGTGTGTGCGCGCGTGTGTTTGTGTGTGTGTGTGCGTGCGTGTGTGTGTGTGTGTGTCTTTGTGTGTGTGTGTGTGTGTGTGTGTGTCTGTGTGTGTGTCTGTGTGTCTTTGCGTGCGTGCGTGTGTGTTTGACAACTACTTCTAAAGAGTGTCTGATGACTCTTAAAACCTGTGCTTCAATGAAAGGAAGGCTTTTTGCGTGATGAATTTGGATGTTTCTGCTGTGTTTTTATTAGGACTGACAATCAATTAAATGGTTTAATTGAGTCATTTACACGATATGCCAATTAATTCCATGAAATGCCAATTAATTCTTCAAATTAATCAAAAATGATCTCACAAACACTACTGTTCAAAAGTTTGGAGTCTCTACTGTTCACCAAGACTGCATTTTTTTTATTATCAAAAATACATTAAAACAGTAATATTGTGAAATATTACTTTTATTTACAAACCCGATTCCAAAAAAGTTGGGACACTGTACAAATTGTGAATAAAAACAGAATGCAATGATGTGGAAGTTTCAAATTTCTATATTTTATTCAGAATACAACATAGATGACATATCAAATGTTTAAACTGAGAAAAATGTATAATTTTAAGGGAAAAATAAGTTGATTTTAAATTTCATGGCATCAACACATCTCAAAAAAGTTGGGACAAGGCCATGTTTACCACTGTGTGGCATCCCCTCTTCTTTTTATAACAGTCTGCAAATGTCTGGGGACTGAGGAGACAAGTTGCTCAAGTTTAGGAATAGGAATGTTGTCCCATTCTTGTCTAATACAGGCTTCTAGTTGCTCAACTGTCTTAGGTCTTCTTTGTTGCATCTTCCTCTTTATGATGCGCCAAATGTTTTCTATGGGTGAAAGATCTGGACTGCAGGCTGGCCATTTCAGTACCCGGACCCTTCTTCTACGCAGCCATGATGTTGTAATTGATGCAGTATGTGGTCTGGCATTGTCATGTTGGAAAATGCAAGGTCTTCCCTGAAAGAGACGACGTCTGGATGGGAGCATATGTTGTTCTAGAACTTGGATATACCTTTCAGCATTGATGGTGCCTTTCCAGATGTGTAAGATGCCCATGCCACATGCACTCATGCAACCCCATACCATCAGAGATGCAGGCTTCTGAACTGAGCGCTGATAACAACTTGGGTTGTCCTTGTCCTCTTTAGTCCGGATGACATGGCGTCCCAGTTTTCCTAAAAGAACTTCAAATTTTGATTTGTCTGACCACAGAACAGTTTTCCACTTTGCCACAGTCCATTTTAAATGAGCCTTGGCCCAGAGAAAACGCCTGCGCTTCTGGATCATGTTTAGATATGGCTTCTTTTTTGACCTATAGAGTTTTAGCCGGCAACGGCGAATGGCACGATGGATTGTGTTCACCGACAATGTTTTCTGGAAGTATTCCTGAGCCCATGTTGTGATTTCCATTACAGTAGCATTCCTGTATGTGATGCAGTGCCGTCTAAGGGCCCGAAGATCACGGGCATCCAGTATGGTTTTCCGGCCTTGACCCTTACGCACAGAGATTGTTCCAGATTCTCTGAATCTTTGGATGATATTATGCACTGTAGATGATGATAACTTCAAACTCTTTGCAATTTTCTCTGAAAAACTCCTTTCTGATATTGCTCCACTATTTTTCGCCGCAGCATTGGGGGAATTGGTGATCCTCTTCCCATCTTGACTTCTGAGAGACACTGCCACTCTGAGAGGCTCTTTTTATACCCAATCATGTTGCCAATTGACCTAATAAGTTGCAAATTGGTCCTCCAGCTGTTCCTTATATGTACATTTAACTTTTCCGGCCTCTTATTGCTACCTGTCCCAACTTTTTTGGAATGTGTAGCTCTCATGAAATCCAAAATGAGCCAATATTTGGCATGACATTTCAAAATGTCTCACTTTCAACATTTGATATGTTATCTATATTCTATTGTGAATAAAATATACATTTATGGGATTTGTAAATTATTACATTCCTTTTTTATTCACAATTTGTACAGTGTCCCAACTTTTTTTGGAATCGGGTTTGTATAATAGCTGTTTTCAGTTTGAATATATTGTCAAATGTAATTTATTGCTGTGATCAAAGCTGTATTTTCAGCATCATTACTCCAGTCTTCAGTGTCACATGATCTTCAAGTATCTCAGAAGTATTTCTGATTATTAACATTTTTGAAAACAGTATTGCTGCTTCATAATTTCGTGGAAACAGTGCTACATTGTATTTTCAGGATTGTTTTATTTAAATGGCATTTATTTTAAATAGAAATCCTTCGTAACATTATAAATGTCCCTTCTTTTGATAAATTAAATGCACCCTTTGCTATATTTCCTATATTTTCCAAAAAGTATTGGATTAGTATTATATTACATTTCTGGTGCCACTTTTGTAGAATGGAAATTAGCAGCCCTTTTGATGGAAATGGGCGAGTAAATACTAAGTCTGTCTTGTTTGGATGAATTATTTCCCTTTAATCTTCTCAAATGAGTTCAATCAGGATTGGACCGCAGTAGAGTGACTGTCTTAAGGTGCTGTAATGACTCATCCCTGTGCATTATGGGTAGGCAGGCTGACCTCACACTGACAGCTGAAGTCCTGTAGAGATGTACCTGAGCTCTGTAACTGCGAGACAGCAGCACTTTAAATTCTCCACGTCCTGACCTCAGCGTGACCTCCGAGTCGAAAGAGTCTCAGAGCGAGCGGGAGAAACAGGTGTGAGAGGAGGTCAGAGGTCAGCTCTGCTGCTCAATACTGTAAAGGTCAGCAGGTGTCGTGAGTGTGTTCAGGTGTGTGTGTGGGTGTTAGTTTACATACAGTTCCTCTGTGTTTGTGAGCTAACTCTCACTCCATGCACGATTCATGCAAAAAATAAGATGCCCTAGTTACTGTTTAGAATATACATCAGAATAAATCAATCAGAATATATGGTTGTAAGTCAATCTTAACATGTAAACATAAGCAGCAATAGTTACCTAAAACACATAACATTGGGGAGACACCGAAAGGAAAATTCTTGGTCGAAGCCGAACAAAATGAAACACTGGCCGAAGGCTGAAGGCCGAATACCGAACAAGGTGGATTTTGTTTCTCGTGTATTTGCCAATTTTTTCACTATTGCATAAATGAAATAGCCAAAAGTGCTTTTTACTGTTTTGTCTTGCTTTTCAAAGAAAACAATCAACAATTACAAAACAACAATTTTATAATATTTAATTAACACTGAATATTTTTTAACATAATAGCAGACATTATACCAACAAAGCATAATTTAACTTAAAATGTATAAAATTAAAATGAATAATTCATATTTTTGGCCATTTTTGAGACCCCCTTCTTGAATCAGGCATGTATGATTTTTTACACATAAATGAAGCCTTGCTGAGCAGAAGAGACTTCTTTTAAAACATTAGAATATATAACAGATCCCTGTTTGAACACTAGCGTGATGTTGTTATTATTATTATTGTGATATTTTTTGTTTTTATTTTACAGAACGACAGTAAAATCACAATACCAGCATGTATAAATATTGATAGATTTCTTGCTTTATTTTGGCAGAAACCCGCAGGAAGTCCTCAGTGCTTCTTTTCGTTGACAACAGCAGATTTATAAATCATGCATCGCATTGTCACACGCCTTTAAACAAATATAAACATGTTAGACTTCTGAGCAACTGACGAGTAACACTGTTTCAGTGCAGATTTTCCTCACGCTCTGGACTTCGCATACATTTTAATACATGCAATTCATGCTTGTGTTATAAAACAATATCCTGCAGTTTATTTACTAATCGTTTGAGGCCATTTCACGATTTCAATCATCACAGATTAAAAGCATCAACCACCTCTCCCTCTTCTCATCAGAGAGATGCAGTGCTAAACAGTCTCTCGTTGGTGCTTGTAATGATTTTGTGTCTTTCTCGAGCAGTTTTAAATGCTTCCACACTCAGTCTAATATCATTCGATACAATATATTCTGTCTTTTCGCTTGTTTGTATGAACATCAACAGACCTTGTTATTTTCTGTTTTCAGCCGAACAATTTTGGTTGCCGAACATTCAGTACATCCCTACATAACATTTCATTTAATTTAGTCCATAAAAGTCAGATGTGATGATGCTGTTTGGTTGTGACTGCTGAAACTCCCTGAGTTCTGCCGTGAGAAGCAGGATCTGATGACTTCTTCTCTGTGTGCTGGTTTGTGGTTTGGAGAGGTTTTCAGCGCGTGTGGAGTCTCTCTCTGGTGCTGTCGTTCGGTTGGCATGGCCGGGCCGTCCGTTGGCCAACAGCTCTGTCTTTTCCGGCCGTGTGATGGCTGGCGTGGAGAGAGGCTGGCAGTGAGGACGACACGATGCTTTACTCCACACAAACGTGTGTGCAAACAGTCCGAAAGAGAGGGAACAAGAATAGTCTTTATCATTACAGCTTTGTATATTAGCATTGTTTCTTCTAAATGAAGCATTTTGTCTTTGCAAAGATGAATGGCATGCTTGATGAATGAACGCACCTGTGTTTAGCATCCACACATAACTACATATAAGACTTATTCTCAGGGTTAGTGATTTGTGGAGCAGGATTTTGGACCAATGAGATTTCCGAGTGGGTGTGGCCACAGTGCACAACCAAGTGTCATTGTAGTATTCACATAATAAATTAAAATATGACGTAAATGTATTCACTCTCAGGCCATCCAAGACGTAGATGAGTTTGTTTCTTCATCAGATTTGAAAAAAAGATAGCATTATGTCTCTTGCTCAGCAGTGGATGCTCTGCAGTGAATGGGTGCCGTCAGAATGAGAGTCCGAACAGCTCATAAAAACATTCACGACCAAAACTCCAGTTTCAATGTTATTATAAATTATAAATATATATAAAATTATTTATTTTGATGAACACAAAGTGATAGTTCATTAGTTCAAATATAGCAGGTTGGTTGCCTAGTGACATGACCTCATAGATCATAGAATGAACAAATTAGTTCATAAAGTTCAGATACACAATTGGTTATTTCATAAGAGATTTAAATGTAGCTTATCGTAGTTGGAGAACTAGTACTGTTATCAAAAGACTGAGTACATACTTATCTGGTTGTATTTTTCCTTCATATGCATGCCCTCTGTAATTGAACAATTTCAGAATATTAGGGGATTCATAATTCAAATAACCTGACTGCCTCTCCAATTATTCTATTTTTTTGAATAGCTGAACAATTAAATAAAGCCTCTTTTTAAGTCAAAAATGTATATTTAATAGTAACTTTCTATGGCCTTACACTTTGGTTTTGTTCTTTCCATCTGACACAACACAGCTTTATTTAGATCTGCGCTGCTTTTACATGATTTGCATGTCATTTAAATATAATTAAATGAATTAGCGGCGTTGCTGTGGCATTGTTGCTTTAGAAAGCCACAGAAATTCAACATCTGCCTCAGATCTGCCTGGAGCTGTGAAAACACAGAGTGAGACGTGACCCAGTCCTTTCGCAATACTAGTAATTTGACCGTTCTTTTGAGTGTTATTTTTTGCATTATTATTAATATGTTATGGATATTTTGCTATTGAAGGAACAGTTCACCCAAAAATGAAAATTTGACGAAATTGACTCTCAGGCCATCCAAGATGTAGATTAGATTTTCTTCATCAGATTTAGAGAAATGTAGCTTTACATCAGTGTCTCATCGGTGGATGCTCTGCAGTGAATGGGTGCCGTCAGAATGAGAGTCCAAACAGCTGATAAAAACATCACAATAATACACACCACTCCAGTCCATCAGTTAATGTCTTGAGAAGAGAAAAACTGCATGTTTATGAGAAACAAATCCATCATTAAGGACTTTTTTTAACTTTAAACCATTGCTTCTGGACAAAATATGTCCAAAATCCATAATAACGTCCTCCTCTCACATCAAAAAATGTGTTTAGATAACTGTTTTTGCTTGTAAACGGTGTCTGATCTGAGCAGATTTCTTTCCTCATTGAGAAGAGATTACTTTTTCACTGGAGCAAAATAAAAAAAATTACTTGGCTGAAGTTAAAAACCTCGTTATGAAGGATTTATTTACTACAAATACACAGCTCACTCCACAAGACATTAACTGATGGACTGGACTGGTGTGGATTACATGTGATGTTTTTATCAGCTGTTTGGACTCTCATTCTGACGGCACCCATTCACTGCAGAGCACCCATTGATGAACAGGTGATGCAGTGCTACATTTCTCCAATCTGATGAAGAAACAAACTCATCTACATCTTGGATGGCCTGAGACTGAGTAAATCTTCAGCATTTTTTATTTTTTTTGGTGAACTATTCCTTTAACTAATTGGTTAAATATGCATTATACAACTAGAGAATAACTAGATTGTGGTTTATACTGTTAATGAGATTTAACATGATGTAAAACTGGGCAGATCAGGAATGAGATGCACATACTCAAAAGCTGGAGAGCTTCGGGACACACTTTATATCTCTGTCTGAAATGATCCTCCGGTCGTCTCATGCGGGGTTTCCAGCTGAAATCAGGGTCTTATTTTACAGCGGAGTGTTTCGAGAGCGTGATTTAGTGCTGCAAGCAGCTTTGTGCGAGTGTATTTTTAGTGTAGCGGCTGATAATGAACATTAACTCCCACTGACTCTCTACACACCAGAGACAGAAACTGGGGTGGCTAATTAACGCCTTGTGTAATTTCTCTGACCAACCGTGGAGCAACAGCGAAAAGACGAGCGATACATTAGCCGCTGATTGACTGCGAGATCTTCACTCGGCGCTGCGGGGAACTCTTTATCCTGCTCCGAGGTGAATAAACGGCCACATGCTTTGACTGAGAGATCTTGAGTTTTTATTTCAGCTCCGAGAGTTTCTGGCGTGTTGCCGTTTGTTGAGTGAAACACTGCGACGCTTTCAGAACATTGATGTGTTTGATTGACATGTCAATGTCTGACTCAACCAATGGTGTGAGTTTGGGGGCGGGGCTATCATTTTGATTAACTTGTGGCAGATAAATAAGATATCTAAACAAATAAGTGTTGGGGATCACATTTTGAGCACTTAACGCTTTTCTGAAACCTAAATCAACAATTTGGACACCCTCCGGTCCTCATGGATAGGGCTGCTCATATATATATATGATGAGTGAGTAAATACCCATTCAAGCGTTTTTTAGTTAGTTGTTTAGTTATAAAAAGAGTCATCAACAAAAAATACATATTTTCATTTGCTATTAATATTATTATTATTATTAGTGTATATGTGTGTGTTATATGTATGTATTTATGTATATATATATATATATATATACAAATTAATCATTTATAGATATTTAATTATATAAAAAATAAATATGTTTAATATATATATATATATATATATATTCTATATTTAGTTAGTTGCTTAGTTTATAAAATGAGTCATTAACTAAAAATACTTAATTGAATTTGTTATTTTTATTATTATTCTTATTATTATTATTATTAGTGTATATGTGTGTTTTATATGTATGTGTATATATATATATATATATAATATATATACACACACACACACACATTGATAATTTATAGATATGTAATTATACTAATTATATATATATATATATATATATATATAAATTGAAATAGAAGAGTTTGTGGATTTTGCTTTCTTAAATATCTCTGGTGTTTTTAAGCTTGATTCATTAGTGTTGTTGTCAAAGATATTTTCTTTTTTATAATCCAATCAAATACTAATGACTAGCAATAAAAGAGCTTGAAATCAATGATGGTGTTAAAATGTCATATGTTTGCTTTAGACTCTCATTATAAACATTTATATGAAAAAGCATTAGCTCATCAGAGCCGAGCGGGGAAAATCAATGCGCTTCTTATAGATACGATGAGGGACTGGACATTTAATATACTGTATGTGATCATTCTGTGTAAATCAAACTGCCTGTAATTTGATCTGTAATGTGAGATCATGTTCTGGTAAAGCCTTGCTTGATTGTTGCTTTGGTTGTTGCTTGCCATATTATATGAAATAACTGAGTAAAAGCCAAAGCAGACAGCCCAACATCAGTGGTGTTTGTTGTCTGGGATGCTAAATGTATTTATTTATGTAGCATATTACATCGACAAGCTAATATGAACATCTTTGAATGTCTCTTAGTACATTATAATTCCGGACATTGCTAACTTTATTATGTAAGTAGTTCATCACAAAATGTGTCTCAAAAGGGCGTAAATGTTGAAAATCATATAGTCGACAGCCAGCTTTAGTCATTAGATGAAGCCAGCAGACTAGAAATCGTTTCTTGTGTTTATTGAACATTCGGAACGATTGGCTGTTGTTGTTGGAGCAGCTATTTGATCCTTTTGGATAATCATCTGTGTGATGGGGTCTTTAACGCCAAATTATACTTCTAGAAGAGGTGTTAGTGAGGCCAGCAGGGGGTGCTCAGTCTGTGGCCTGTGTGGGTCCTAACGCCCCAGTGTAGTGACGGGGACACTATACTGTCAACAAGCACCGTCTTTCGGATGAGACGTTAAACCGAGGTCCTGACTCTCTGTGGTCATTAAAAATCCCAAGATGTCCTTTGAAAAAGAGTAGGGGTGTAACCCCGGCATCCTGGCCAAATTTGCCCACTGGCCTCTGACCATCATGGCCTCCTAATCATCCCCATACACTGATTGTCTTCATCACTGTCTCCTCTCCATCAGTAAGCTGGTGTGTGGTGGGCATTCTGGCGCACAATGGCTGCCGTCACATCATCCAGGTGGATGCTGGTGGATGAGGAGATTCCCCCTTCTATGTAAAGCGCTTTGAGTACCCAGAAAGCTCTATATAAATCTAATTCATTATTTATTTTGTAATTTTTTACGTGTAAGCTTGCGCATGCGCACAGTCATATGCTCAGCCTTGCAAAGTATACTTTGTACGCGCACACAGACGTTCGACTCATGCGCCTTGCGCCAAATTGCAATACCTCTCCTGGCCTAGCGGAGCCCGTAGGGAGCAGTTATAAAGATTAAAGTGTGACGAAGGACATGGAAGAAAAACTCATAGAACCACTGCGGAAAATGCTAGCCATGACCAAGTATTGCTGCAAGCTACCGTTTGGGAAGCCGGACAGTGTCTAAGCTTAATCTGGAGGTGTGTGAAGCCATATGTTTATGCCGTTTTTCTTCGGCAACCTTGTGAATCGATACCCACACGGCAGCATTTACATCTTACATTTACATTTACATTTAGTCATTTTGCAGACGCTTTTATCCAAAGCGACTTACAATTGGGGAATACATAAAGCAATTAATCTTGAAGAGGCAAACATACAGAGGAAGTGCCAATAACACCAAGTCTCAGGCATTGTTCAAATAAATACAAGCTAGCAAGGGAAGGAGATAAAAAGTATAGAGAAAGATTAAGATTAAGAAAAAGGGAAAGTTTTCTTAATCAAGTCAAGTAGTGTTGAAAGAGATGAGTTTTCAGTTGTTGCTTGAAGATTGACAGGGATCCAGCGGTCCGGATGGGGGGGGTCAAGATCATTCCACCAGTCAGGAACGGTGAAAGAGAATGTTCTGGAGAGTGATTTTGAGCCTCTCTGTGATGGTACCACGAGGCATCGCTCACTAGCAGATCTCAGACTTCTGAGGGGATGTAAATTCGTAATAGGAGTGGAAGTAGGAGGGGCTTCTGGAGGGGATGTAGATTCGTAATAGTGAGTGGAAGTAGGAGGGGCTTCTGGAGGGATGTAAATTCGTATAGTGAGTGGAAGTAGGAGGGGCTTCTGGAGGGGATGTAGATTCGTAAATAGTGAGTGGAAGTAGGAGGGGGCTTCTGGAGGGGATGTAGATTCGTAATAGTGAGTGGAAGTAGGAGGTGCTTCTGGAGGGGATGGTAAAATTCGTAATAGTTGGAGTGGAAGTAAGGAGGGGCTTCTGGAGGGGAATGTAATTCGTAATAGTGAGTGGAAAAGTAGGAGGGGCTTCCTGGAAGGGGATGTAAATTCGTAATAGTGAGTGGAAAGTAGGAGGGGCTTCTGGAGGGGATGTAAATTCGTAATAGTGAGTGGAAGTAGGAGGGTGCTGAGGCCTGTGGTTGTTCTATATGCAAGCATCAGTGTCTTGAACTGAACGGATGCGAGCCTGCGACTGGGTAGCCAGTGCAAGGGAGACAAAGAGAGGTGGTGAACATGGGCTCTTTTGGGCTCGTTGAAAGACCAGTCGTGCCGCTTGCATTCTGAATCATTGGTAGAGGTTTGATTGGTGTTTGATGGAAGTCCAGCCAGAAGAGGCATGGGCAGTAGTCCAGTCTAGAAATAACAGGGCCTGGGACAAGACCGTTGTCCATCTTGCGGATAAACTAATTACTGCAAGAGAGTTTAATTGGCATGTGCGACCTGCATGTACAGTACGCGCGTACTATTCTGATGACGAAATTCGCATACATGCTGTCTCTCGCATACAAAGTGATGTATACTTTGGCCTTTAGAGTCACAGGATTTAATTGATGAAACCACCATCAGGACTAAAGACAGGGTCTGTCATATGGGGGTCTCGCTTGTAAACAATCACAAGCATGCCGGCTTTGTGAAGTGAATCTAATCCTAAAGAGATTCCTGAAGAATCAAGAGTCGTCTGAAAAAAACAAACAAATCATAATCACAGGTGTTTCGGTCATTTCTGAGATTGGATTATTTATCAGGATTACTCACTGACTTTGGAAACATCAGCCATTTAGTGAAATTTTTATTTTGTCATAAATGTATTGCTGGTTGTGGTTTTGTAGCTCTTTAAACACTCATACTGTAGGTATATTTTTCGTTTATAATTTGTTTTAATCAGTAGAGGTCATTTGCAAATTAGCATAATTGCTCCAGCCTCCCTAAATGTTAATGAAGAGCATATTTTAACCTTCTGTTGTAAAGACCGATGTGAATATATGAATATATAAATAATGATGTTGATAGGTTTGAGTTCTCTGTGACCGTCCTGCACGAATCCATGCAAGAGTCCCGCTAATATGGAAAATAATGTGTTTCCCCGCAGAAGGAGCCTGCTTTCACACTCACACGCGGCTGTGATACGGAGAAGAGAGAGAGAGAAACCAATTACAAATCACATTCACTATCTGGATTCAGTTGGAAGTTTCATCTGTCCAGTCCTGCTCTGATACAAAAATGATGAGATTCCCACATTTCTAGACATCATACTTATCCGTTAATGGAGCATCCAGTCCCAGAATGCATTGCAACAGGATCAGTGAAAAAGTTCACCAAAGATGGTGGAGCCAAAAGACTGTTTTATAGATATATATATCCTGACATGTGAAGCAGTTTGAGCTGCATTTCATGTAAATGTGCTATTCATATATAATAATACAAAATATTAATAATAATAATAACAACATTTTTACTAAAAATTACAGATAAAAGTTCTCTCTCTTCGCCTCCAAGATGTCACGCCATCCATATTTCTTTAGATAAAACTGGCTTCACATCGGGGAGGTATTCTTTTTTAATACTAGAAGATTACTCAATATTATTTACATAAATTCGTATTTGACTCTAAATTAATTTCTCTATGCTTTTCCATCTGCCTCAGTGCAAACCAATGGTGTTCGTTCGCCACCCTCTTTGCTCCAACGGGGGACGCAGCATGGGTGTCCGCTCACACCCTTGTTATTTAATATAGCTATTGAACCTTTGGCCATCTGGCTTCATAGCCATGATGCATTTAAAGGCATTGTCCGGCATGATCAGGTCCATAAACTTTCCCTTTATGCGGATGATTTGTTATAGTATATCTCCAACCCTTTAATTTCTCTCCATCCAATTCTAGATATTCTTGACCAGTTTGGCCGCCTCTCAGGGTACAAGTTATATGTTCTAAAATCTTTAAATTGTCCAAATCTCTCCTTCTTTCTTCATTTGCCTTTAAGTTAGCCTTGGATGGGTTTAAATATTTGGGCATATTTATAACCAACTCGATTATTTGTTTTTTTTTGAGAATTTTATACCACTTTTGGACAATTGTAAATGAGATTTTGCTCGATGGAGATCCCTCTCCTTATCATTAATAGGTCGTGTGAATCTCATTAAAATAATTATCCTGCCAAAGTTCTTGTATCTTTTTTCAACATGTCCCATTCTGTATCAATAAATAATTTTTTACTAATCTAGACCGGCAATTGAATGGGTTCCTTTGGAGTAACAAGCCAGCTTGTATTAGAAAATCAGTTCTCCAGCTTCCCAAATCTGAAGGGGGTTTAGCGCCTCCAAACTTTCGATATTACTTCTGGGCATGTACTGTTACTAGATTACTTTATTGGGTTGGCTTTAGCTGTTGTGCCTCTAGCCCGCCCTGGTTAGACATAGAGATATCTTCTTCTTATTCCTTACTTTCTAATATTTGTTCACAGCTTCATCTTGAAGTAAACAAAATTTCGAGCAATCCAGTAGTTATCAACACTATTAAGATTTGGCTTCAATTCAGGAAACAATTTGGTTTGCACAGACCCTCGATTTATATGCCAATTTCAAATAATCATTTATTTCCCCCGTCCCTTTCAGACCGTGTCTTTGATATTTGGGTCTTTGTACTTTGAACGACTTGTATGAACAATACATTTTCTTTTCTTTCTCTTTGTTATCAGTTAGATTCAATCTTCCTAATAGCCATCTTTTTCGTTTTTTTTCCAAGTGAGGCACTTTATTCAAAAGTTGTTTCCCCATTTTCCCAATCGGCCCCCTGAATCAGAACTTGATATAATTCTCACCCTTGACCCTGGTCAAGGACGGTTGATATCCACCATTTATCGGAAAATAATCACCTTAACCTCATCTC
>QVTF01001116.1:0-50000 GCA_003573665.1 Oxygymnocypris stewartii | reverse complement strand
ATATAATTATTATAGTAATAATATCATCATATTAATATTAAATATAATAATAATTATATCATTACAATTAAATAAACAATGTAAAACCATGATTTAACATTAAATAATTAAAATGACTTCATAACAATTCTGTGAGTATGGTTAACAATGCTGTAAGTAACAGACTGCAAACAAATGTAAATGTAAATGTAATGTAATGTAACAGGACTGCAGAAGTAGGCTAGGCTAAGGCTAGCAGCCAGGGTAGCTTATGACCTAATATTGGTTTCTGTGGCTCAGTGGTAGAGCATTGCGTTAGCAGCGCAAAAGGTTGTGGGTTCAATTCCCAGTTGAACATGCATACTGATAATAAATGTATAACCTGAATGCACTGTAAGTCTCTTGGATAAAAGCAATGTATTGAAAAATGTAAAATGTATTGATTTATAGTGATAAAGTGTACATATAAAGTACTATTGACCGTCTACACATGAATGCCTGTCAATCAGTCTGTCATAATAATTATAGCACATACATGGCTGTTTGTATGAGAACAGACTCCATGATGTGCCGCCCTATTTAAGAGCATGACAGAGCTGTCATTTAGGACAGGAGGAACAAGGAAGGCAGCAGCAGCGTCCCGAGGAAATCAGAGGGATATAAAAGTCTTCCAGGTTCAGGTGACAGAGAGAGAACAATCACACTGTTTCCCAAAGAGCCAGAGATCTTCGGACCGAACAGACAATCAGTTTCAGCTCATCAAACGATTAGAGAAGACAGAAGGTGCTCTACTTATTACACGAGGAGCTCCGGAGAAGACAAACGTTTACGAGTTCTCCTGTAAGTCAGCTTAAAGTAATACCCCCCCAATAAAATAAAAAATAAATAAAGATTGATGTTAATTTACTTATCCTCAGCCCATCCAAGATGCAGGTGATTTTTGTCTTCATATCAGGGAACACAAGTAATCTCCATGCTCTTGATGATATATTGAGGTCATATGAAGCGAAACAATGGGTTTGTCCAAGAAACTGAAACATTATTTACAACATTTTACCTGTAATTCAGAGCCTCGGTTTGGCATTCACCAGTAACGTATGCGCAATTATATGTATTAAAAGCACCCAATAGTATGGAAGAATATTCCGGACTATTTTCAAAAGGAATTGCTAATTATATTTTCGCTAAAAATTGTATCACTCGCAAATGAGTAAAGAGAGTGCAATTCTACACTTATGGTTTCCTAAAAATAAATGTAGAAAATACATTTATTGTATTTTAACATTAGGCTACAGACACTGTATAACTTCCTAAACTAAATTATACACATATGCAAATCACATTTCTTATTAATATACATTTATTAACAAGAAGGTTAAAAAATAAGAAAGATGCACATTACAAATACTCGTTGTAAAAGAGAACCTGCGATGAGTCGTGTAGCAGTAATAACGTAATGATATCAAGATACAATTTCAAGCAAAACGATCATATTATTCAAGCATTAAACATTTATAAGTTAATGAAATGTCAGTAATGAACTGCATAAATCATAGCGATCACGAAGAAGGTCCTCTGTCCCAAACGCGTACAGTAAGCAAAGGTTGATAAAGTATGCAACTCCCCATCAATAGTTCTATACTGCCAGTTTGTGTAACTTAGAGAACAAGTTTTATTATGTTGAGATCACGAGAAAAGGTAAGTTGTGATAACGAGAAAAACAATGCCTGTTATGTCAAGATCACGACAAAAATAAAGTCGTGATCACGAGAAAACAAGATAACAAAATGCATGGCCGCTTAGAGTGTCCGGCAGAGAGCGCAATCTCATGCCTCAAAGATCTTTTACTGTTTGCACTCCGATTGAGGCACATAAGCAAATAAACTGTGCAAATCTGCACGTATTTACCTATTTCGCACCCATATCTTATTCCTATCTAATAGAGCTCCTGCATTCAAGTCTCTCAGTCTGTTTACACTCCGATTGATGCACGTGACAAAACAGAAAATGCTGCTTCTCCTAAACTGCCTGCCCCAGATGAGACTTTTTGCTTTACACAACGATCTAAGCGCAGCTGTCACAGAACATGCCACAGCCAAGGTGAATTAATATTACAAATCATGCGTATCAATCGCAGGGTCCTGTCGCTGTACACAGTGAGAGATCTTGAGAACTTGCGTAACGCTTTGGTGCCACTGCCCACGGGATGCATGCTCCATAACGAATTAAAACTGTTAAAATATAAATAATACAAAATATATAAGCTGGAAAATGGGTAATTAAATACAGTTTGGCACTGTTTTTTTTTTTAATCTTGAGGCAGGTGAGACTCACTCTTTTACAGATTAAAACAAGGGAATAAATGTACTGTAATAAGTTGTACTGTAGAATTGCACGGTCTGTTTACTCATTTGCGAGCGAGAAAATGTATGAGGACAGGTGAAAAGCGTTTGGTTAATAGTGAATATTGACCGATTGTGGCGTACCGTTGTTTGCTCCTGCTGTTAGCAGGAGATAATCGCTGCATTTGGGGTAAAAAAAAAGACAGTATGTATTGTGCCAAGAAGGTTGTCAGCACGATCTCATTGGCAGCTGCCTTTAGCGGAGCCTTACCGATTACCTGCATTGATCAAGTATCGGCACGGTCGTCTGTGAGTGACGTCACCTCCCGACACAAACACGCTCCTAGTATAGTCCCGCCCATCACATTGATTGACAGCTTTCTTTGAAGACTTGGGAAATTCAAATGCAAAAGGAATAGCTATTCCATTTGAGTTTTGGCAGGTTACATGCCGAAGACTTGGAGAAAGTGAAAAGCAAATGTGGTAATTAATATTGCTATTTAAATATGACAGGCTCATAGCTCATAAGACATGGGAAATACAGTTGCGAATGGACTTTGCTTTTTCCTTTGAAATGTGGCTGTCTCGTTGCGTTCGCGAAAGCGAAAATTCAAACGGTAATGCAAGATTTGCAAAATGCATTTGGACTATGTCACAATTTATGCACCACATGTGTCACGGTCCTGCTGGTGTGCCCAGGCTGGCCACCAGATGTCTCTGTGTGTTGAGCACATGGCTTGTTGTTTGTTTGGTGCCATGTGCTCCCATGTCGATTGTCTGTCCCCTCCCATCTTGTTACTTAATCATTGTTTCAGTGGCTCCAGCTGTGTCTCCATCGTTACCCCTCGTTTGTCTCCCCTATATAGTTCTCCTTGTGTCTGCAGTCCTGTGCTGATCCGTTGTCTTTCAGGTGTCTCATGTGAGTTAAATGTTTGACTGTGCTCCAGTCTTCTGCCTGCCTGCCTGCTTGTTTTTCCCCTTCGGGGTGGTTTATGTTCTTCATTTGTTTCATTTTATTATTAAAAAACCCTGATTTCCTCTGCATTTGAGTCCTCGACCTCATCTCTCGTGACAACATGTGGAAAATGCAATTGAAAATACAATTTGCAATTCCATTTGAAAATAGTCTGGAATATTCTACCCTACAATAGCATACACGATGTGTTTAAAGCATGCAAAGTGAACAAATTCATTAACTCAATTTTTTTACATAAACCATTAAAAACAATAAACACTTTCATTTGGCCACTTTATTACAGTGCTCGGTTCTTGTATGCGCATATCAGTGGGTGTAAATGCTTATATTTCAGACGCTTCAGTCTATGATATGGTGAACTGCTTCAACTAGTTCACCAAAAAGAATGGGTTCAAAAGAATTATTCGCTCACCAACCGGACATCAATCCGGACTGTTTGCCTGAGGTTCTGAATTTCAGGTAATAATGTTGTAAATAATATTCAGTTTCTTGCACAAAGTGATCATTTAACTTCTTAAGACCTCAATATATCGTAAGGAGCTAAGGGTACTAATTATGTGTTCCTTGATATACTTTTGTGATTCTCAAAGTGACTTGCATTTATGAACTACCAAGGCCCACGGTTTCAGCTGAAACATCCAGCTTCTTTACTGTTCTGCTCAAGAGAAATAGTCACATCTTGGATGGAGCAGCACATGAAGGCGCTCTGGTTAAATCGGACAGCTCCACTTCTACAATCAGCCGTCCATCTCTGAGGACGCTTATAAAAAGCACACTGTCACACACCTGACACACTTCTAACCAGCTGGATGGATGTTAATCAAGGTAACCCTGCACGCTTGTGCCCAATGAGCTGGAGTCAAATCAAGCCCTGAAGCAGTGTCCAGAGCAGCGCTTTACTGCTCAGAGGTGCTTATTCACGGCTCAGGAGGGGTAATGAGAGTTCTTAGTTATGTAAAACATCAACTTGGTCTCGGATGTTTTCTCTACAATCACATAAGAGACAGAAAAGTAGACGCAAATGAGAATTATGGGCAAAGCAAAAGTGTGAAGTTGTAAAATGAATATATATAGCAGTTTCGGTGACTTTATTATGGGTAAAGTGTGTTTTTTGTTGCATGTATTAAATGTTATATAATTTCATAGACAATTATATAACAAATATTATATATACTGTATATATATCACGTTCTGGCGCAATATGGCTGCCGTCGCATCATCCAGGTGAATGCTGCACATTGGTGGTGGTTGAGGAGATCCCCCCCCCTTCTATGTAAAGCACTTTGAGTACCCAGAAAAGCGCTGTATAAATGTAACAAATTATTATTATAATTATTATTATACACTCACCGGCCACTTTGTTAGGTACAACCTGTTCAATTGCTTTGGTAACACAAATTGTTAATCAGCCAATCACATGGCAGCAATTCAATGCATTCAGGCATCTAGATGTGGTGAAGACGACTTGCTGAAGTTCAAACCGAGCATCAGAACGGGGAAGAAAGGGGATTTAAGTGACTGAACGTGGAATGGTTGTTGGTGCCAGACGGGCTGGTCTGAGTATTTCACAAACGGCTGATCTACTGGGATTTTCACACACAACCATCTCTAGTGTTTACAGAGAAGGGTCTGAGAAATATAAAATATCCAGTGAGCGGCAGTTGTGTGGACGAAAATGCCTTGTTGATGTCAGAGGTCAGAGGAGAATGGACAGACTGGTTAGAGATGATAGAAAGACAACAGTAACTCAAATAACCACTCGTTATAACCAAGATCTGCAGAATACCATCTCTGAACACACAACACATCGAACCCCGAAGCAGATGGGCTCCAGCAGCGGAAGACCACACCGGGTGCTGCTCCTGTCAGCTAAGAACAGGACACGGAGGATACAATTCACACAGGACTCACCAAAACTGGACAATAGAAGATTGGAAAAACGTTGCCTGGTCTGATGAGTCTTCATTTCTGCTGCAACATTCAGATGTTGGCTCAGAATTTGGCGTAAAGGATATGAAAGCATGGATCATCCTGCCTTGTCTCAACGGTTCAGGCTGGTGCTGGTGGTGTAAAGGTGTGGGGGGATATTTTCTTGGCACACTTTGGGCCCCTTAGTACCAATTGAGCATCGTTTAAACGCCACAGCCTACCTGAGTATTGTTGCTGTCCATGTCCATCCCTTTATGACTACAGTGTACCATCTTCTGATGTACTTCCAGCAGGATAATGCACCATTTCACAAAGATCAAATCATCTCAGACTGGTTTCTTGAACATGACAATGAGTTCACTTTACTCAAATGGCCTCCACAGTCACCAGATCTCAATCCAATAGAGCACCTTTGGGATGCGTTGGAACGGGAGATTCACATCATGGATGAGCAGCCGACAAATCTGCAGCAACTGCGTGATGCTATCAAGTCAATATGGACCAAATCCCTGAGGAATGTTTCCATCACCTCCAAAACCAACAGCTTGAGTCTATGCCACAAAGAATTAAGGCAGTTCTGAAGGCAAAAGGTGGCTGCTGCACATTGGTGGTGGATGAGAAGATACCCCCCTTAATATGTAAAGCGCTTTGAGTGCCTAGAAAAGCACTGTATAAATGTAACAAATTATTATTATAATTATTAAAAGGGGGTCCAACCTGGTACTAGCAAGGTGTACCTAATAAAGTGGCAAGTGAGTGTATATATATATATATATATATATATATATTAGAAAAAGTGGACTGTTACATTTATAATGTATGTATATTGAATTAATTAATATGACAATAATTATTATAAATAATTATAGTAATGCATTGTTAATTTTATTTAAAATCTAACACATACAAAGTGGATAGTTAAATGCATTATTATTAATAATAAAATACACTTCTAATGAGGTTCCCACGGTAGCTCAGTTAACTCACATTTCAATATCAAATCATAACTGAGAACTGTGAAACTCAAGGAGACGAAGGGGATAGCTTGTTGTTCTCAGGATAATTATTTCACTCAATTTGTTCTCATTAAATCCAACATTTAATCAAATAAGAAGTTGTGCAACAGAGAATCTGGACTTAAAATAATTTTGTAAGAAACATTGGAGATGAAACTGCAATTTACAACTTCTGATTGCAGACTTTAGTAGCCTATTTTGGTCAATCTGAATAAAGTGTGAGCCATCTTTAAGATCTCTAGAGAAACTGGAGGAGATGGATTTTCTCAAGACAAAAATCTGTCATGTTCGCCTATTTTTTCTCAAAGCTTGTTCTCATTTAAGACCAGAAGTAATCTGGACTTGAAAGAATGTTATGAGAAATGTTTGAAATAAAATGCAATCTTCTGAGCACAGCGTGGACAACTTGAAAAACAGCAACTGTTAGTTTTGCCTCCATTTGTTCTCCATTTAATATCACTACTGTCTAGGAGAGGCTGAGGAAATCTCATTTCCAATATTTCTTTCTTATGGGACGAAAAGAAAGAACAGAATGAGCTAAAGAGAGGAAAACTGGGAAAAGCGCAGGCAGCAATGCGAGAGGAAGCGGCTGCACGTTGCCTCTGGTTTCTCTGTGATTTGCGGCTAAAAATATCCATCACATGACTGAGTCGCATTCACAAACACATGCACAGGACGGGAGAGGAGGAGAAAGAAAAGAGACAGACGCAGAGAGGGAGTTTAGGGGCACAGGTGCATAAAGGAACAAAAGAGAAGGGGGGAGAGGAGTTTGGAGGAGCAGCGGAAGAATATAAAAAAGGAGGGCGGCACTGCAGTTGGCCGCGTGCCACAACATGTGACGGCCGACACAGAGAGACACGAGGAGACTTCACAAAATATCAGGCATGGACAAACTGAAGCACAAAGCATCCCCAGTGTCAGAAAAAACACTCAAGAAGCATTTAGACCGTGTTCTTACCAGGCGAGTTTGAAGCCTCTCATTGGTGCGATGCTGAGAGCGTGTCTGGTACGGCGTCAGGCGGCTGTGGCCGGAGAGGCTGCATGTTGGTGATGAGCAGCCGCTGAGGAGAGAAAGCGTCCCGCTGTGCCGTCCCATTCAGAGAGATGATGGTCTACGTACTCACCTGAACTAGCTCTAACACTAACAGAATATCTGACCATCCAGGCAGTCCCATATAATGCAGCCGGACCGGTCAGATTGACCAAACACTACTGAATGTGCGTGATGGGAAGAGTGTGATGAAGTTGCGGTGCATGTGTGTGTATAAGCTCACTCGTTCGCTCTGTCTCTCTCTCTCGTCCCCTGCTGCAGTTAAAAGCTGCAGTATCTGAGCCGAGAGCGATACTGAGCATGCTCATCAGCCTTTCCTTTCCCTCCCCTCGCTCTGCTTTTCCCAGATTGTTTGGTTAGCTGTGACTGTTCCCTCTGGTCAGGTCAGGTGAGCTGGGTTTATGTAGTTCTGGTCTCGGTGTGGGAGATTATGAGGACCTGTTGCCCCCCCATCAGCCACAATTAAGTCTCCACCATCAGTGGCTGGAGATACTAATCTGCTAATGCACACATACCATGAATCTGTTCCAAAAGCAAGCTGTAAAAAAAACGATTGATTAAGCTCAGATGAGCTTTATTTGTCACATACACAATTATACAGAGTAGAAGCAGCAGTGAAATGTGTTCTCTGCATTTAACCCATCCAAGTGCACACACTTGAAGCAGTGGGCAGCCGGCGCTGCGGCACCCGGGGAGCAGTCGGGGGTTCGATGCCTTGCTCAAGGTCTCACCTCAGTCGTGGACAATTCCTGCCAGAGCCGAGGTTCGAAGTCCAACGCTCTATCAACTAGGTCACGACTGCCCCAATTGCAATTTTAACAGTAAATGACTATAACAATGCTGCAGTGAAAACCTGTTACTTGTTTAAGATATATCCCCTTTAGTGCAGGGGGTCTCTAACCCTACTCCTGGAGAGCTACCGTCCTACAGATTTCAGCTCCAACCCCAATCAAACACACCTGATCCAGCTAAACAAGGTCTTCAGGGCTACTTGTTCATTTCAGACAGGTGAATTGGAGCAGGGCTGGAACTGAAATCTGCAGGACAGTAGCTTTCCAGGAGCAGGGTTTGAGATCCCTGCCTTAGTGCAAAACTCTGGGATATTTAAAAGTAAACAGTAAAAGACTGTTAAATGAACATGTGTTTTTAAAAGTGAAAATGTTAAGTAAAACTGAAATTTGACATTCTCAGTGACATCACATTTGATTGTTTTTCAATGAAACAACTTCTTGATCTTGTTTCTTGTTCGTTTTTCCCCTCTCATCAGTTATGTACATTAGGATTTTATGTAACATCTCATTAAATCCAACATTTAATCAAATGAGAAGTTGTGCAACAGATAATCTGGACTTTAAACTAATCTTGTAAAACGCATGAGATAGAATTGCAATTTTTTATGTTACATCTTATATGGCTAATTGTTTCTTGTATTATTTATTGTCATGCTTGTTATCATGATAGTGATTTGTGTTTATGTGTTTGTGCATCTTTCATATATTAGTATCTATCTCAGCTTTTGGACAAGCTACTTGTGATTAACTCTGATTCATCATGCGACTTTCTCTTTACCACCTGTATTTTCATGGTGGTTATCGGGTAATAAATACATTTTAGTAAATTTAAGTAAATTTGTAAATTTAAGGCCATTCTGTACAACTGAACATTTTGCTTTTTTAAAACCTTTTTTTTACTGTAAAGTGTATATATATGTTTATATATATATATATATATTAGGGCTGTCAATCGATTAAAATATTTAATCACGATTAATCGCATGATTGGCATGAGTTAACTAGCAATTAATCGCACATTTTTATTTGTTCTAAATGTATCTTAAATTAACATCACATTTTGAATACTCTAATCAACATGGGCATGGACAAATATGGATGATTTATGCAAATGTATGTTTATTATTATTGAAACATAGTCAACATAGAGCATGAAGACTAGACATGTTTCAAAATTTGTAGATGTTTTTCAAATAACTTGTCTATTAGACACATGAAACATTGTCTATTAGACACATGAAAAAATAAATATACCAGGTTCTCGTTACTTGTCTTTTTTGCACTGAGCAATTTACTGACACAAACCTGTTTACATTTCTGCACTCAGGGCAGCTTACTTCTTCTGAACATGCAAAATGTATATTTATTATTGCTTTTGTTTCCCTCTCTGTGCTCACATACTGTATTTTGATGCAGCTAAATTCTCAATAAAACTGTTTTCATTTATATATTTGACTGTTTCTGTTGTCAGACAACGGGATGAATATGAAATAGAGATTGAAACGCGACCCATTAAGGATGGTAAGGTTGGTATCTGGTTTTTACTTCCAAGATGTTAATCTGCACAAAAATCCTGATAATCGAGCCGTTGTCTGATGAAATCAAATACACATAAGATAATGACAATAGCTGTGCTGTGATTTCGGCTATACTTGCATCATGTAAAATTAGAGAAGCAACATAATATCTGTGTTTAACTGAAAGCGCTGCTTCTCAGCTGCCGCACACTGAACCGAGCTGACACAGAGAGAGAGAGTGAGGTGTGTGCGCGCGCTGGGACAGCAAGACCATTGCGTGTTAATAAATTTAGTGCCGTTAAAATTAATTTATGATAATGCGTTAACTTTGACAGCACTAATATACAGTATATACTCACAGAACACTGTCTTTTGAGAGTTGTTTAAGTGAGTACATCTATAACTATGTCCAGATTGGGGGCATTGTAATGTTTAATAATTTTGTATTATGTAAAAAAAGTATAGGTTTTTGTTTGTATATGCTGTCAATTATAGTTTTTAGAAAGAAAATCAATATCGGCAAAAATCAGAATCGGCCAAGAAAATGGCAATCGGTGCATCTCTCATTTTTATATAAGTATGTTTTGAGCTATATGTCAGTAAATAATATATTTCAACTATAGTCAATCATATAATCATATCAATCATATAATTTTTTTTTAGACTAGGGTAGCTTCTTATTTCCAAGGTAAAAAAATACATGGTTTGTATAAAACAACAGTATTTGTTATGAAAAACAGTAGCCAATGCAGTTTAATAATGATTTCATGATAAAGACTGGTTTGGGTCCGAATGATAAAAATAAGTAGTGCTGTTTTGTTTCACTTTTGGAGCGTCTGATGTTTATTGTTTCTATAAGCGACCTGTCACGAATCTGGTTGCCACTCACCACATCTCTTGCACCACACTACAGCTGCACATCACCCACGGACTGCATTTCCCATCCACCATTGCACCAATCACACAACTGTCACCAATCACTCATTTGCCTTGATTGTCTCACCCCACCTGCACCTCATTCACACACACACATACTTCCATGCACTCAGGGCGAAGTCTTGTTTAGCCCCGTCTGACATTTCCGAGCGGTTTCCCCAAGGGTGTTTCTCTGTTGATTACCTGGACTGTTTTTTACGACTCTGATCGTTTGCTGCCTGCCTTTTTGACCCTGCCTGCCTTTTGATATCTTCTCTGTCTGCTACCTGCCCCGACCTTTGCATTGCCCCTGTTGCTGATTCTGCCTTGCATTCATTACACCTGTTGCTGTCTCTGAACCTTGCCTGTCTGATCTCTTTTTATATTAATAAAGCTGCATTTGGCTCTAACGACACTGCCTCTTCATTACACGACCTAACTGACAGTGAATAAGCAAACATAGGAGGGAAACATTGCAATGGAACCAGTGCAACTACTTAACTGAAGCCTGGACCCTGTACAAGTAGCTTAAATCTACTCTGCTTTATCTTTTATGGATGCAAAATATAAATGCAAGAGCAAAAACAAAAGAGATGTGTATTATGAAGTTATAACACAGCAGTGCTCTGACCAATCAGGCACACAGCAGCTGTTCACGCCGCACACGTCAGCTAGAGATGTGCAAAAATACACGCTTTCAGGATCAACTACTCGTGGGTTTGTCTGCACAGACCTATTAATCTGAAGTAAACACTGTATAATTAGGCTGTCATGTCCACCTGACACTCTGATCAGACACATTTAAAATAAATATATGGTCCCTAAACGCAGTTCCAATGGCTAAATCGACATATAAATAGGCTAAATAATGTGCAGCCTTTAACTGCACAAACTATGTTAGCCATCAGGATGAGCTGGAAACATTGTTTACAGGAGTAATTTAAAGTTTGACAGTAATTGCCTTGGAATATATAACAGAAGACAGCGACTGTGTTACAAAACCGTTGCTCTAATGGCTGCAGCGGCGGAGAATGCATTTAGCGACTTTATCTCTGTAATGTTAAAAATGTTTTTCAGAGGGTTTTTAGCACACCGAAACATGGACAAGTGTATGGTTCTTTATGGAATGTGATGTAAATAAACATTTTGAATATATTGATATTATAAATAATAATTATGAAAACAATAATTAAAACTAATAAATCGTTTTTTCCTCCATCTGTTATATTATGATTAACTAACACCAAAATGATTTAAAATCATTTTTGATAACTTATGCAATGATTTTGAAATGTTGCCTTGACAACTAACTGAAAATAAGTTAAGTATTAAAGTTACTGAAACTAAAATAATATAAATTGAAAATATATTACAGATAATACGTTATTTTAAAAAGGCAGCTAAACAAAAATAAAAAGACAAATTACTAAAAAACTAACATGAAAATATACAAAAAAGATAACTAAAATATAAAATACTACTAATTTACGTCAATGCCATTGAGATGTTTTCCATGTTGTGTATTTCACAGGGGTGTGTGTGACAGATACAGACTCTGCTGGTGCTCGCTGCAGATGTACAGCTTGACGTTTGTGTTCATGACACAGTTCTCGAGAGGAGCTTAACACGTACTGCACAAGTCACACTCCTTCCTGGAAAATGCCCACAATTACATGCACAAAACCCACACACTCATAAACACACTCACACACTAATAAGTACACCTATAATGACATCGCATAGACACCAATTATAACACGAGCCATGTGACAAACCAATAATGAGAATTCAAGGAAACTGGAGGACTCTGAGGAGAAACATGGCATGATGGGACACTCTAATGACATGAATACGCTTTTTGTTAGGGTACTGTGTCCTCAATAGTTATTTTTATTTTATTTCATCTTATTTGTTTTATTTTTTTGCACTTTCCATTGAGCGGACCTGTCCTGACTAGCATTTCACTACTTATTATACCCTGTATGATTGTGTATGTGACAAATAATAAAGAACCTTGAACCTTGAATAGATACCAAATAAATAGATACAGATATATAACAATGAGAATAATAACAAGGGTAACACACACACACACACACACACACACACACACATGTATATACAGTACAGCGTTTTGGAGTGGGACTACATATCCGAATTGGTGGAAGGGGTAGTGTGTATATATATACAGTATATATACATTTTTTTTTATTGAGATTTATACATCATCTGATAGCTGAATAAATAAGCTTTCAATGGTTTGTTAGGATCGGACAATATTTGGCTGAGATGCAACTATTTGAAAATCTGGAATCTGAGGGAGCAAAAAAATCTAAATATTGAGAAAATCATCTTTAAAGTTGTCCAAATAAAGTTCTTAGCAATGGATATTACTAATCAAAAATTAAGTTATGATGTATTTACAGTAGAGAATTTACAAAATATCTTCATGAACATGATCTTTATTAAATATCCTAATGATTTTTGGCATAAAAGAAAAATGAATAATTTTGACCCATACAATGTATTGTTGGCTATTGCTACAAATATACCCCAGCAACTTAAGACTGCTTTTTTTGGTCCAGGGTCACACACATACACATATACATATACTTATACACATATATATATATTGATTCCCACTATAATTACACCATACAGCCATAAAGAGACATATGGTCCAATTGGTAAATGACCTTACAGAAACACATATCTCTTACCCACTGTATGAAAGTAAGAATAATGTGTAGCTCATTGTGCTGTAGTATTGAGTGGTGTGGTGCTGATTGGACAGCTCCTCACTATATACTACAGCAATACTGCTCATCACACTGAGACTCGCTGCTTACAGCTGTTTCTGAATCACTCGTATATCAAACAATTACCTTGTAAAAACAAAAACCAAAAAAGAAAACCTTCATTACATTTTAAGCATCATTCATGTTGTGCAAGTTCAAATGGCTACAGTAAGTATGACTGTACTTCATTCATTTGGGGACCCCCCCCCCCAAAAAAAAAAAATATATATATGTATATATATTAAATACACAGCACACACATATTGGTTGAAATACTCCATTTTTAATTAGATTAGATATTTTAATCAATATTTTCTATCACTGAATGAATTGCATTTCTAAAGGCATTTCTCTCAATTCAACTTGGATGAATTTTTAAGGTTGTTTGGATTCTTTTCTTCATTAAGGATATATGCTGCATTAGAATTTGGCCAAAATGAGGAATCCCTGTCTTCGTTTCATTACTGTGATAATGCAGTTTCAGATCTTAAAATCCCTCATGCAGCTTAAATGTTAACATGGGCAAACTTCTTTTTGGACATTTTCACTTAGGGGTGTACTCACTTTTGTGGCCAGTGGTGTAGACAGTAATGGCTGTGTGTTGAGTTATTTTGAGGGGAAAGCAAATTTACACTGTTATACAAGCTTGCACACTCACCACTTTACGTTGTAGAAAAGTGTCATTTCTTCAATGTTGTCTCATGAAAATATATAATAAAATATTTACAAAAATGTGAGGGGTGTACTCACTTCTGTGGGATACTGTATACAGTACATCTCAATAAATTAGAATGTCGACCGACAGGAATGCCCGAAGCATGGCCCAGAGACGCAGCGTCTCGTTCCCATTCTCAGGGAACTATGGTTACATACGTAACCTGAGACGTTCCCTTCCGAAGGGAACTTCTACGCTGCGTCCTCTAGGGGTCGCTATGGGAACGCTATGCCCACGCCGCCATGCTGAGGGAAAGAGTGTGCAAAAGCTGGATTCCTAAGTCACAGACTCGAGGAACACAATCCCTGCCCAGCAGATCTAGGGTCAAAAACCCCTCTTCAGGCAAGCTCAAAACTCGCCATCATAGACTAGCTCACCAGAGTATGGCTCTCGGAGTGGAGGTCTCAGATTAGCGACTCTCCAGATTGAGAGGAGACTTCTACACTCAATGCTACAACAGCTAGTGAGGCTCAAGAAAGAGCATGCACATAGTACTGTCTAAGCGGAGCTCTGGGGAGTGGCGGCTTCAGCAGAAGGACTCTCTTAAAACGAGAGGAAGCCTAACAACACTCAACTCTAGTTGGGGGGCTCTTAAGAGTGGAGGTCTCAGCATACCGACTCTCTAAGCGAGAGGAGACCTGACTACACTCAGCGCTACAGACAGCTAGCGAGGCTCACCTACATACTAACAGTGTCGTCTAAGCGGAGCCCTGGAGAGTGGCAGCTTCAGCAGAGTGACTCTCTTAAACGAGAGGAAGCCTAGCAACACTCAATCCGAGTCAAGGAGCTCTTAAGAGTGGAGGCCTCAGCATGACGACTCTCTAGAGCGAGAGGAGACCTGGCTACACTCAGCGCCAGAGGCAGTTTGTGAGGCTCCTCAGAGCCTACCTCCTTTTGCCGCCAGAGACGGATCTCTGAAGAGTGGAGGCTTCAGCAGAGCGGCTCTCTACTGAGAGGGAAGCCTAACAGCACTCAACCATTAATCATGATTAATCACAGTCCATGACTGTGGTGAAGTAAAAATAAAAAAATTAAATAATATGATTACATAAGTGTGCACACCCTCTTATAACTAAGCAAGAGGCTGTGTTCAGAATTAAGCAATCACATTCAAATTCATGTTAAATAGGAGTCAGTACACACCTCCCATCATTTAAAGTGCCTCTGATTAAACCCAAATAAAGTCTAGCTGTTCTAGTAGGCTTTTCTGACAGAAAAGCCATGGTCTGCAGAGAGCTTCCAACGCATCAGAGGGATCTCACTGTTAAAAGGTATCGGTCAGGAGAAGGGTTCAATATAATTTCAAAGGCTTTAGATATACAATGGAACACAGTGAAGACAGTGTTTCCAAGCACTGGAAATCCCTCCAACATTGATGAAAAGATGAGAAGAAAACAGGTCAGGGAGGCTGCCAAGAAGCCTACAGCAACATTAAAGGAGCTGCAGGAATTTCTGTCAGGTACTGGCTGTGTAGTAGATATGACAACAATCTCCCATATTCTTCAAATGTCTGGGCTATGGGGTAGGGTGGCAAGAAAAATATCAAAGCTCGGCTAGATTTTGCAGAAACACATTATACGTCTCCCAAAAGCATATGGGGAAATGTGTTATGGTCTTATGAAACCAAGGTTGAACTTTTTGACCATAATTCTAAAAGGTATGTTTGGCACAAAAACAACACTGCACATCACCAAAGGAACACCATACCCACAGTGAAGCATGGCAGTGGCAGCATCACGCTTTAGGACTGTTTTTCTTCAGCTGAAACTGGGGCATTGGTCAAGGTGTAGGGAAATACGAACAGTTCCATATACCAGTCAATACTGGCCCAAAACATTCAGGCTTCTGCTAGAAAGATGAAGATGAAGAGGAACTTCATCTTTCAGCACAACAACAACACAAAGCATACATCCAAATCAACAAATGAATGGCTTCACCAGAAGAAGATTACAGTTTTGTAATGGCCCAGCTAGAGCCCAGACCTGAATCCGATTGAACATCTGTGGGGTGATCTGAAGAGGGATGTGCACGGAGATGCCCTCACAATCTGACAGATTTGGAGCATTTTTTCAAAGAAGAGTGGGCAAATATTGCCAAGTCAAGATGTGCCACGCTGATAGACTCATACCCAAAAAGACTAAAGGGGGTCACACACCGAACGAGAAGCGCAAGCGCCGCGTCGCTCCATGTCTTTAAAATGTGAACACTTTGTTTTCTATGTGTGTACGCACACCGGCGGCGTCATTCGGCGTCTGTCCGCAGAGTCCAGCAACGACTCAGGACACTTTTAAATTCCTGCCGCACCACAGAGCGCCATCTGCATTGTTTTATATTAAATAACATCATATTTGGCTCAAACCGTTGTTAATACATTATATCAAGATACCACTGCTGCTAAATACTGTACACATTAGTTTTACAATAAAATGTAATTGCTTGAATAAAATGTAAACATATAGAATTAAATGTATAATAAACGTAATCCTTTTAATCTTTTATATTTCTCTTGAGACATTTTTACATACGCAAAATATTACAGTATAGGCCTATGTAACAATTGTCTGTCATGATTACATTCACTGTTGTCGGTTGCTACTTACTGGATATACCCGGACACAACCGGTACAACACACTTCAGGTCATGTATTAGTATAGATTGTGCGCGTCTGGTGTGCGATTCCTCGAGTTGTTCTAGACGTGGCGCTGCGCTCCGCATCTGATGCGCGACCCCCTTAAGTGGTGTAATAAAATCAAAAGGTGCTTCAGCAACGTATTAGATTAAGGGTGTGCACACTTATGCAACCACATTATTTTATTAGTACTCCACCTTTCCTAAAATTACAGTAACAGAGTAAATTACAGTAACAGAGTAAAAAACTCCCATTTTCCTTTCCCAGTTGCATTTGCTATTTGTTTCCAGACATACTGCATTTTAAATCTCAGTTGTCTCAGTAGTCGGGGTGTGAATCAGCACTCCTCCTCATGTCAGCGCTCTCCTCCTCTCACCATTGTCTACATAACGTGTCGCATTCATTTACATTCACAAGGTTAAAATGACTGCTGTATAGAAACAAGAACTTGTGAAAGAGGCTGTGCTTCATCTAACACACAAACAGATGCTTTCTTACACACACACACGCACGCACGCACGCACGCACGCACACAAACTAAAATCAACAAGTTACAGCTAGTATATAAACTCTACATAAAAACTTCATCAAAATCTCTTTAGACAAAAGCAAATTGCCAAAATACAGAGGACGAAAGAGGAATAATGACTGTGATGATTCAATTTCTCAATTTATCTCCCGATAATACATTCTAAGCAATTTTATAAGAAATAAAACATTCAAATGTATTTTTGTCAGTGAAATATATATCTATGGCATTCAAATAAGTGAGAGACCATATATGAGTCTTGTTTCTTGACAGGATAGTGGGTTTCCATAGAGACTAATGGGCCCTGAAAGCACTGGAGTCCCAGGCCCCATGACAGCCACATCAAGGCCTCATGCAGGGGCCGATTAATTCATGACAAACAGCAGTGTGTGGTGAGAGGCTATTCTGAGCTGACTTTTGTCACTCACTCATCAGTGATAATGAACACACACACTCTGGAGGACGTGTGTCCTGTGATTACATCATGTCCCTGAGTCTGTGTAGCACAAGTGTGTGTGTGAACTGACCGAACTGCACTGAATGAGTGGTCAATCATGCAGAACGTGCCCTCTGGTGGTGCACCTGGTGACTAAAGATATTTGTACTAAAAAATATAAATATAGTTTTGTATGCTAGTAAGTCAAATATTGTGTGTGCTGAAGTTGAGGTGCAGATAAATGGTTATTATAAAAAAAAAAACATTATTACTACGGTTAATACCATAAGCTATTACAACATGAATGAATTAATTAATTAATACATTTATTAATAAGAGATATACAAAATAGCTTAAATTAATTATTTTCAAAATTTTCATGAAATTCCTTTGTTGTCATGTAGGGCAAAATTGCTCATATTTATTTTTTTTATAAGAAAAAAATATATATGTATCACCAAACAAATATCCATTTTATTTCATTTTAGCATAATTTTTTTCATTTTAATCTTTAGAGTGTTTTTTTTTTCATTTTTAGGGTAATAGCTGTCGATACACCACTACATGGGCTTCACATATTAAAATTGATTTCATTGACTTTCAAATTAAATTGGAAAAATCAATGCAAAGATAATTATACAAATAATTAAAAGGATGCAAACTAATGCTAAAATTACATTTGTATATTTATAATTGTTTTGGGGATTTAATAATTAATTAATTCAATAATTGGGTGTTCAATAGATGTAACTAATTATATTTTTAATAATTTAATTAAATATTTAAAAATCTAATGTTCAAGTAATTTGACTCTCCACATATTTTAAATTGTTTCTATACAAACAAACAAATTAATAAATAAATAAAAGTGCTCAAATATTTTATTTTAAATATTTAAAATGTTTTCTAAACATATTTAATCAAAATGCGCTACAATTTTCAATACAGAAAATGTTTATTATCTATAGATGAATGTTGGGAATGATTCTGGGGCGACATACATTTGAAAAAGGTTGTAGTGACGTACAGTATTCAAGATAGCAGCCTCAAAAAAGGTGGATTGAGATGCATACGGTACAGGATGCAAATAGAAACGCATCTGGTCAACATACAGTGCAGAAGAGGAGCCTCACAATCCACACAGCCAGTGAGCAACTGCAACAGAGCATCTGATTGAACACTTCAATGTCCAGTATTAAAGTCATCAAGGACTTGAACTTGATAGTCATCAGTCATCAGCCGTCTTTCCTTCAGTGTGTCTCACAGGAACAGAGCTCTTCAGCACCCACACGTCCCTTGAGTCACAGCCGAGCAGAA
Source organism: Oxygymnocypris stewartii (assembly GCA_003573665.1). Lineage (NCBI taxonomy): Eukaryota > Metazoa > Chordata > Actinopteri > Cypriniformes > Cyprinidae > Oxygymnocypris > Oxygymnocypris stewartii. The sequence continues at coordinate 31,059 of QVTF01001116.1, read as the reverse complement.
CACACTCACTCCTCTGACGTCACGGTCTTCTCTCCTCAAGCGCACACGCGCTCTGTCTTGTCACTGTAATTGGGCTGGGCTGTCAGTGGGGTGACGGCTGCTCTCAAGAGGCTTCCATCTTTTCCATTCACAACAATCCTCTCGCACCTGCTAATGCTGGCTGTTATGAGACGGGTCGAGTCGAGCTGCTCTCAAACACGGCTCAATGCATGTAACTCTCTTCCTGCTCTCAGCTTGAGGTGTTTGTGGATGAGCTGAGAGATGTCCCTGCCTCAGCTCGCTTTATAAATAACATGCTATATCGTGTTATCAAGGGGAAAGAGAGAGAGAGTATCTTACTATAGAATGGGCTCTTTTGCTGCTGTGTCTTTAAGAGACATGAAATGAGTAGCTGTGCTTACAGGCTGTGTTTATAGTTTGAAAAACAACAAATGCAATACTTTGTGAATAATTCACAACAATCTGTGGCAAAATGTGTTGCATAAATGATGCACCAATATAGTATTCTGTCTGATACAGATAACCAACAAATGGCTGATATTACATTTGCAAGATATTTTGTCTAAATAAATAAAAATACAATACTAAAATCAATAGCTTTTTCCCTCAGGCTATCAGGCTAATGAACAATCAAAAATAATACACACTACAGCACACTCCCACTTTACGGTGTGCCATGCACTGCACTTTAACTTTAACACAGTTCAACTGGACTACACACACACACATTCTCTCTCACACACACACTCTCTCACACACACACACACACTGCACTAATACAACAATCCGGTGGTTCTAACGCACATCCATGACACATAGCTTATGTATAATCTGTTGCACCTTCGCATTTTATTGTGTGTGTATATATATATATGTACATAATGTAGAATGTGTACACACAGTGTATAATGTGTATTGATAACTGTAAGTATGTCTAATAGTACACTGTGTGTACTGAGTATGTGTATTCTGCACATTGTCATCTGTATAAGTCTGTAATATGTACTGTCTATATGTAAATTGTTTATGCACTGTCTGGAGCATGCTCTAAAGTTCAAGTTCAAGTTCAATTTTATTTATATAGCACATTTAAAAACAACCATGTTTGACCAAAGTGCTTCACAATATCCGGAAAAGCTCCCACACAAACAAAATGAATACAGTAAAACGTCACAATGTCTCAACTCAACTCAAAATAAAAGCCAAGGAATACAGGTGTGTCTTAAGAAATGACTTACAAATTCCAACACTCTGAGCAGTTCTTATGTGCACAGGTAAACTATTCCACAAATTAGGTGCTACCACTGAAAAAGCTCGGTCACCTTTATTTTTTAATCTGGCTCTCGGAGCATCCAGGAGTACCTGATTGGACGACCTCAGTGCTCTAACAGGAGTGTGGGCATGCAAAAGCTCTGATAAATAGGCATGTAAAATCTTAAAAACAATCAATACAATCTTGAACTCAATCCTGAAGCGGACAGGAAGCCAGTGTAGTGAAGCTAAGACTGGGGTAAAGTGCTCATACTTTTTTGTCCCAGTTAAGAGACGAGCTGCTACAGAATTTCACTCACCGAGGCACATGCGCTGTGGTGATGTGACAATAAAAGAGATTTGATAATTGTATGATAAATGGAACATATATTGTGTTCAAATTACAAAACACAACAAACTTCAGACATTTTTTGCTTTTCAGAAATTGCATAAAAAGATTGATTCCTTGTTATTCAGTACCTGGTTGTATGGTTTTGCGTCTATCTGATCAATATAAATGAGTTTCCAAAAAAACAAAAAAAACAATATTAGCTTCACTTGCACACCTGTGCTTTTGCCTTTATACACCACTACAATGGATTTTAAATAAAACCATCAAGATGTGATTGAAGTGCAGACTTTAAGCTTTAATTCAAGGGGTTGAACAAAAATATGATATAAATATGAATTTTAGGAGTTACAACCCCCCCCCCCCCCCCCCTCCCATTTTCAGGGGCTCAAATGTAACAGGACAAATAAATGTAATCATAAATAAAATGTTCATCTTTAATATTTTGCTGAGAATACTATGCCTTAAGTCTGGACCTCCCGGACATCACCGGAGACTGGCTTTCCTTCTTTGTGATGCTTTGCAGGCCTGTACTGCAGCTGACAGTGAATGCAGCTCAATCGAGTTAACATCAGGAGAATGACTCGGCCACTGAAGAACATTACACTTTTTTACCATCAACAATTCCTGGGTTGCTTTTGCTGTATGATTTGGGTCATCGTCCATTTGTACTATGAAGTGCCGTCCAATTTTGCTGCATTTGGCTGAATCTGGGCAGAGAGTATATACCTTCAAAATTCCTCCAGCTGCTTCTGTCACATCATCACTAAACATCAGTAACCCAGAGCCACTGGAAGCCATGCACGCTCACGCATCTCACTACCTCCACCATGTTTCACAGATGATGTTGTATGCTTTGGATCATGAGCTGTTCCAAGCCTTCCCCATACTTTTTCCCCCTGTCATTCTGGTACAGGTTGATTTTATTTCAGCCGTCCAAAGAATGCTTTTCCAGAAGTGGTCTGGCTTTTTTAGATGTTTTTGGCAAAGTGTAATCTGGCCTTGTGGTGAGCCCTCTGTATTTGCTCTGGTGACGTCTTCTCTTGATTGTAGACACGTCTACCTCCTGAAGGGTGTTCTTCTCTTGGCTGGATGTTGTGAAAGAGAGAGGATCCTCCGATCATCACCTCTGTATTTGCTCTGGTGAAGTCTTCTCTTGATTGTAGACACGTCTACCTCCTGGAGAGTGTTCTTCTCTTGGCTGGATGTTGTGAATGGGTTTTTCTTCTCCATGGAGAGGATCCTCTGATCATCCACCGCTGTTGTCCTCCGTGGACGTCCAGGCCTTTTTATGTTGCTGAGCTCACCAGTGCGTTCTTTTCTTCTCCGAATGTACCAAACTGTTGATTTGGCCGAATATTCCTGCTATCTTTCTGATGGATTTGTTTTGTTTTTGATGCCTAACAATTGTATTTCACTTGAATGGAGAGGTCCATTGATCGCATGATGTGGGTTCACAGCATCAGCTTCCAGATGCAAATGGCACACTTAGCATCATCTTCAGAACCTTTACCTGCCTAATTGATGTAGAAATAATGAAGGAATAGCCCACCTCTTTTGCGGTCAACTTTCCAATTACTTATGGTCCCTTGGATAAGGAGGGGGTATCATATTAAAGAGTTGTAATTCCTTAACCGTAATTCCTGCAATTGTAATTAGAATACCCTCAAATTAAAGCTCAGAGTCTGCACTTTAGGCCCATATTCATTATAATTCAGCATCTTGTTAGTTTCGACAGGCCACGTCAGTCAAGCTGACGTTATCAGCTTATAGTCAGCTGTTCCTGATGTTGACACCTATCACAGCGGTCTATTTAAATTCCCATTCTTCTATCGCATCGCTACTCGCAGTTTAAACTCCCCCCTCCAACCCAAACTCTGAACCTGTAATCTAATCTGATCTTTGTTTATTTTCTGTATACAGGTCACTTCATTACAAGTGTAACGGATGTATGCCAGTAAGGGCTGTGTGTAAACCTCACTCTCCTGACCTCAAAAAGAGGCGCTCTAGCGACTGACGCTAGAGGCTGTAGCCTTTGGCGTTCCTTGTTAGAGCGCCCGCCTCCCGCGCCGGAGTCCTGGGTTCAAGACCTGCTCAGAACAAGAACGAGTTAGGATGGTGTGGACCTGGGAGGGGGTGTTACATTGGTGCCGTGACCCGGACGGGAGTGAGGTTTAGGGGGGTGAGTATAACGGATGTATGCCAGTAAGGGCTGTGTGTAAACCTCGCTCCCCTGACCTCAAAAAGAGGCGCTCTAGCCACTGACGTTAGAGACTGTAGCCTTTGGCGTTCCTTGTTAGAGCGCCCGCCTCCCGCGCCGGAGTCCTGGGTTCGAGACCCGCTCGGTGAGTTGGTGCGGACCCGTGTTGGGGGGGTTACACAAGCAACACAAGCATGTTTTTTGTATTTCTACAGCTCATGTAATCGTGACCCGGGGGGGGGTGGGGGGTGACTTGCTGCACTCCCCGCTCGTGAGGAGTTTTGCCCAGAACAGAACCATACCGCCAACACTAACTGTAGCAACATAAATATACTTGAATATGTTTCGGTCAACAGCTAAAATAAAAATAAAAAATTGGGCATGTGTCCAAATATATATGGACCTCACTGAACTGTTTAACTATGTGTAGTCTATCAAGAAGCAAGAAGCATAAATATGTGAAGACGTACAGAATATAATCCTCAAGAAACCAGTGGTGATTTTACACATCCTATAACTAGATTACTATAATCTCCATCATTTACATTATTTGAATTTGTCAGATGCTTTTATCCAAAGAGACTTACTTGCTGGTACAAGGTACACATTTACATTGTATCAGACATAATGAATACTGTACTCAAAGTTTTGCATTCATTACCAGCACATCGCGCTCAGACCAATGTGACAGGAACTGAACTGTGATAATGTGCAAAAGTGCAGACCACAGCAAAAGCCATAATGAACGAAGAACGAGACGATGCACCGCAGTAATGAGAGGGCATGACACATGCTTCATCTGAACACAGCTGCAAAAAACATCTCATACGTTTTCAATATCTTCTGCACAGCTGCATTTATCCCTGTAAAGCTTGACATATAAAAAAAAACTGTGCATAGTGTGTTTTATGTTTTGTATCATATTTCACACAATCAGGCTTTTATTGTACATATTTGATAAAGTGAGAATATGGAGCTCCTACTCAAGGAGGAAAAAACATCTTAATTTTATTCTTTGGCTCAACCCGAGAAAACATATGCAGTTTGCAGATGCTGATATTTATATGAACAAAAAGTATGATTACATTACATGATTGCAATCGTCACCAGAGAGAGAGAGAGAGAGAGAGAGAGAGAGAGAGAGAGAGGAGAGAGGAGAGAGGAGAGAGAGAGAGAGAGAGAGAGAGAGAGAGAGAGAGAGAGAGAGGAGAGAGGAGCGAGCGAGAGAGAGAGAGAGAGTCTGTCTTCAGCTCTAACAAACGACCCAACTGAGAACCACAACGTCTTGGAAATCCCTCAATCGCAGGAATCATAAATCTACCCAGAGAGAAGCAGCGATTACACACGCTCTCTCTCAGACCCACACAATGGGCTTCCATGTTTTATGGGGACATTCCACAGGCGTAATGTCTTTTATACTGTACAATCTGTATTTTCTATCCCCTTACCCTAACCCTACACCTAAACCTACTCCTGACAGAAACATGTACAAGTAAACTTAATACAGGCATTTTTAGATTCTCAAAAAACTTAACTCTGTATTATTTATAAGCTTGTTTCCTCACGGGGTCCACAAAATGACCTAGTTTACATTTAAACAATGACTAAATAAACCTTGGCAGACACATTTAAAAGGTACATATAAAAAATATATAAACAAATATATTATAGTGTCTTTTAACTTTGGTTACAATCATATATGAAAAGACGATGCATTACAGTGTACATTATGAATACCTTTATAATGCATTATACATCAAAGTTTTAAGTGTTTCCATTATTTATTTTATAACCAACACAACTGCAATACAAAAACTATAGAAAAATTACTCTGCATATTTTGTATAATGTAAATATAATTTAAAATAAAGCAGTATCATAATAGTTAGCAGAAAGACACTACCAGTGTATGTTTCTATTTCAACCATGTATCTAGTCTTTTCCACAACGGAGAATGTTTGCATAACTATAATATACAGGTGCTGGTCATATAATTAGAATAACATCAAAAAGTTGATTTATTTCACTAATTCCACAGAGCTCTGTGAACAACCAGCCTATTTTGCAATGACCTTTTGTGTCTTGCCCTCCTTGTGCAAGGTGTCAATGGTTGTCTTTTGGACAACTGTCAAGTCAGCAGTCTTCCCCATGATTGTGTAGCCTACAGAACTAGACTGAGAGACCATTTAAAGGCCTTTGCAGGTGTTTTGAGTTAATTAGCTGAATAGAGTGTGGCACCAGGTGTCTTCAATATTGAACCTTTTCACAATATTCTAATTTTCTGAGATACTGAATTTGGGGTTTTCATTAGTTGTCACTTATAATCATCAAAATTAAAATAAATAAACACCTGAAATATATCAGTCTGTGTGGAATGAATGTATACATTATACAAGTTTCACTTTTTGAATGGAATTAGTGAAATAAATCAACTTTTTGATGATATTCTATTTATATGACCAGCACCTGTAAAACATATTTTTGAACTTGCAAATAAAACAAAGATCACTGGAGCATGTTTTACAAGAAAATACACATTTTGTCCTTCTACTTAAAAATTTCATACTTAAAAATGTGCTGCTTTGTATTTATTAGTGAAATTTACTAGTAATTTCTGAGTGAAAATGGCTTCAAACGAAACTTTTTCTAAACAAATTAAACTTACAGTGTAGACGGAACCATGGTAACTTTAAAAAGTGAACACAGAAAGCGATCTGATTCAAGGATCCAACGAGAGATTTAGTTTTCTTCTGTTCTAAGATATTAATACATTGATCTGAAGAACCTCCAATCCAGCAGATCTGAGTGAAGAAATGTCCTGCTCTCCTCACATAGTGTCAGTCTTGTGTCCCCATGTCTTGTGTTGCCCTCCCTCTTGTACCCATATTTGGTGTCCTCGCTCTGTGTGATTATTAGTTCACGAGTCTCAGTCTGTGTTTTGATTAACTACCCCAACTGTTTCTGTTCTCTTTGATTAGTTTCACAGTATTCATAAGCCTCGGTTTGCCCCATGTCTAATGACCGGTATTGATCGTCTTACCCCATGCTCCATGTTTCTAATCCTTGGAATGTGTCATTAAAAGAAGTTTGAATGTTCTCCTCGTCTCCAGCAGATCGTGACACATAGTAGGTTTACAATCATATATGACACACATTTCAAACATATGCTTGCACAAACACATGATCTCTGCTTGACATCTTAAAATAGCCTTGATAATTAATGACGCATTATAATCTTTCCGATCACCAACACAACCGTTGTCAACAAACACTCTTAAAATGAAAGAACGTTTTCACAGCGATGCAACCGAAGAACCATTCTGGGTTCCTCAAAAAACCTTTCAGAGAAAAGATCTTAAAAGAACCATTTCTTTCTAGGTGTGAAGACTAATTGTCCACTATAAAGAGACTTTTGTGGAATGAAAAGGTTCCGTGGATGTTAAAAGTTCTTCATGGATCAATAGATGCCTTTATTTAGATGATCATGCAATATACAGATCATAATCAAAGTTATTCCATTCCATCTAACATTCACTCACCTACCACAGCGAAGTAGTTTTACACAACAACAAAGAACCTCCACGTTTCCACTGAAGAAACCATTGAAGTATTAGGTGCAAACTGCATTTCTCTCACCTTATCTCTCTCTCAGTTTAGGATTCCCTTTCTTGTTACTCCTAAATTGAGTTCCTCTAGACCAGCGGCCATGCTGTGGTGTGCTGCGCTCAGTTGTGCTGTAGATAGTGAGGAGGAGAGAGGGTGAGGTTGACAGGGTTATGTAAATGGCAGAACCGCTGTGGGTAATCTGAGGCTAATTCTGGCTGCAGCTGGGAGACACCGTGATGGAGGGATTTGCACTCCTCCGCTGCTCTGCCTCTTCAGCTACAGAGGGAATCATAGAGCCTGTGGCTGATGTCCTCATCCGGAGTCACACACTTCACCTGGACTGACCCTCCTGAGAGCACAACACTGGTATGCTTTCAAGCACAGATCACTGGATGTATTCAAGCACTTCATATTCAAGAGACAGAGCAAAGTAGCATCCTGCTCTCTCTATACAATACTGTATGTGAGTGAATGCATGGAAATATTCCAGAAGGTCATATTTCACACAAAATTACAGAAATTAGATGTATATAGATCTATGTTATATATAAATTGCTGTGTCAAACTTGTATGAAGATATTTTAAAGAATGTTAGCAATCATAGAGTTGACGGTAATCACTGACTTCTAGGAATGCATCGATCCGATACTCGGGATCGGTATCGGCCCCGATACTGGCATTTTCTGCAGATCGGTTCTGATCCGAATCTGATATTGTGCGTATACTATTCTGTGTTATTGTTAAGCCACACGAAAGCACAAAAACATTATAAAACCACCATAAAGTCAAAGTCCAAGTGTTCTGAAGCCGCTCCATTGGTTAATTTGAGGTACAGCTGAATATTTAAGTTGTTAAATTCAAGTTCATGTAAACTCTTCTCTCCACTGCGTCTATCTGTCATCCTCCGTTCAACATTCAAACTGTCACGTTCGGTTACGACAGTCGATGAAACTCTCTTCAAGAGTACACAGTAACTGAAATTTGAAACAGTTAAAAAAATGGCTCAATAAACTATTGCACATATTTAATACGCTACTCATCAATATCTCTTTCCTTAGTACTTCTCTATCCGGAGCTGCGTGCTGTGACGCCGTGCTGCTTCAAGTGCATCATTCTGCACACGGGAAGCACATAAGCGCTTTGTGCCGCCCTCTATTGGAGCTTTTAGTATTATAATGCTTTTGCACAATGAAAGATTATTTATAGCGTTTCATGCTCTGTCCTATCAAGGCTATTAATAATCTAATGTAATGGAGGCAGCAACATATGATAGAAAGGACTCCTCTATCATATGCTGCTGCCTTCATTCAAGGGCGTAGGTCTGCTCTGCAGAGGGTTGTGGGAACTGCCCACCACACTGTAGGAGGTGAGCTTCCCTCCCTCCAGGACATCTACACCAGGCGGTGCATGAGGAAAGCTCGGAGGATCATCAGTGACTCCAGCCACCCGTCCCACAGACTGCTCTCTCTGCTGCCCTCAGGCAGACAGTTACGCAGTATCCGAACACACACAAGCCGACTGAGGGACAGTGTTTTCCCCTCAGACTATCAGACTGCTGAACACTCAGACACTCAGACAGCAGCACACCTCTCTGTCCATACCATTCACTTTTAACTCCACCACCACCACTATTGCTTTCTTACCAACTGCACTTCAATGTAGCAAGCACTGCACTTTAACACAATAATAATCTGCCATCTACAACATCTACAACCACTCTGTGTACATTTGTATTATGTTTGTATAGTTTGTATTTTATTGCCTTATATAGTGTATATACTGCATGTAAAAGTATACTGTTATTTGTAAAGTGTCTAATCATGTATTTGTTAAACGTGTCAATTGTATCTGCACTGTCTGGAACACGCTCCCATGCTTTTCACTCACTACGGCACACGTGCTGTTGGTGATGTGACAATACAAGTGATTTGATTTGATTTTGAGATGTAACCCCCCCCCCCCCCACCCCCGGTTATAATTTATATAGCCTACAGAGTTGTTTTTTTTATAGTATGTTTAACAGACAACAATTACACAATTTTGATTTTGTGAACCAACAACATCAGCATCAGAGCGCTGGGAGTCTTAATCACACATCACTTTATTTGAATATTAATTGAATTGAATCCAGAATTATTCTGAAAGAATACTCCGCTGTTGCTGTAGTAACGAAACTCGTGCGCATCTGATTGACCGATAAATTACACGCTCTTATATCAGTGTTGTTTTTTTGAGTTGACTGTCTGCATCTTGCGACGGCTTGCTGAAGAGCTGCTCGTCCGTGGCGATGCATGTTGCATAGCGCAGTCACATCTGACTATAATGTCATATAGCCTTTAACACGGTCTCACATATTTATTATCTTCACCTCCTGAAGTGGTTTGAGTGATCGGAGTGATTATTTTATCATCATATGCTTAAACATTAAGATTTGTACTCTTGGAAATTACTAAAGTAGTCAAATCTTTCATTCAAAGGGGGTGACCAAATACTTTTGGCAATATAGTGTATCTCTTTAAACTGAAATTATTTCAACCATATTTCAACTTTGAAGGCAACTTATTTGCGGTCTTGGTGTGACAAGCCAATTAAATATCATTAGGTGAAACTATTGTGATATCAAAGATATGTGCTTTTTCGACGGATCTACACTATCATGCACAAAAGAAGCCAAAAACGAGGTGGTCAGCAGCACGTGAATAACAATGTGAGACAATAGAGAGCTGTCCTTTGCAGAGAGCCAAAGGCTCAGTTAAATATTGTATTGACATGAGACAATGAGTTAAAGCCACACTTTCACACAGCACCCATTGTGGCGGGTTTTACAGGCTTGTCTAAATCCACAGGCGGCCAGTGACATGAAACAAAAGAGATGGGCCGTGCCTGTTGTCACTGGTTAAACTGGCATGTGGTGGTGGTCATACAGCAGTCTTGACCACTCAGAGCAGGACAACACATCAGGACAGAAGACCAGTCTCTGTTCAGCATCAGGACAGAAGATTTGACCTCCAGAATCAAAGAATGGATCAGTCACAACAACAAACCAACGCATCGCTTCTTGTGCTTGTGTTCAAGAGTTTGTCGACCAAAAATAGAAGTCCACAAAGTGCATCTAATGCGTTTAACACAACGTTTAATTCTAGAAAGTCATGGTGCTGTAAAACTCAATGCAGCACAGTCTCATTGCCAACGAGAAAGAGACTTTAGACCTGCATAGGTTTCAAAAACTTCAGTTTAATGGGACAGTTCACCCAAAAATGAAAATGCTGTCATCATTTACTCATCCTTAAGTTATTCCAAACCTTTCCGAGGTTATTTTTAACCTGCACAAAAGACGATATTTTGAAGAATGTTGGTAACCAAACAGTTAGCCACTGAATTTCATAGCATGGAAAAAAGCATATTCAGAAGTCAATAGCTGCCAACAACTGTTTGGATATCAACATTCTTCAAAATGTCTTCTTTTGTGAATGAAAAATAACCTTGGATAGGTTTGGAATAACTTGAGGGTGAGTAAATATATTTTTTATTTTTCAGAGCTATTCCTTTAAGTCCTTAGGCATGTTCTTTAAACCTTTGAAAGTTTTGTGAAGCACATCTTAAAGCATATTTACATTTATACATTTAGCAAACGCTTTTATCCAAAGCGACTATACTCAGGCTAGACATTTCGTATCAGTATGTGTGTTCCCCGGGAATTGAACCCACAACCTTTTGCGCTGCTAATGCAGTGCTCTGCCACTGAGCCACAGGAATATATTTATATTCAGCTGCAGGGAGATAGAAAAAAGCAACAGAATCACGCAGCACTTCTCTACAAGAGCTGGTGTAGAAAAACTGATGTAGTACTCCTGTAGAAGTACAGGAGAGTGTCTTACAGAGAGGCTTTGAACATTTACACGCACATAACACACTAACAGATGCAACCATACTCACAATACTGCCTGAAAACATCAGTTCTCCTGATATCTAATCTGTGTTTGGCCTCCACTTACCTGTTCCCGGACAATTCCAGATGCGTATCTCTAATCCCACAACTACAGGGCAGAAGTTTGGCCTTTGCTATTTCTTATTCAGAGATCAGATACAGAAATCAAGAGAACGCGTAAAAGCTGAAGCCCTAGACAGGCCGGTCTGAGCACGGCGCTCTGTTTGTTCCCATGCATTGTGAACGGAGCTGTTTGTCCAATAAAAAAGGCAAACAATGACATTCCGTAGCTTGCAACTGTATTCAGGGCTCAACTTCACAAAAGTACAGCGGGGCACAGAGATACAAAACAACCATCGCACAGAGGTTTGCAGAGATATGTGCATCAAGATAACTATATCTACAGTACGAGTCACACACACACACACTTGTCTGCTACTGATGTGGTCTTGAGTCTTACATACACTCGTCTGCCCCACTGTCAGCCCCGTGAGAAAATCAACAGTGTTTGTCAGTTTAAGATGCATGGTAAAGCTGGAATACACTACAGGAAGTTTCACCAGATTTATGTCACAAACTTCAGTCTGCTGGTCGCCGAAAGTCAGAATCAGTTTGAAATTCTCGTCTGAAATTTGTGCATGTTAAAAAAGAAATACAATCTCACGTTGTGTCAATCACGTTTACACACTGCCAACCGAATGATAATTTAAGCCTCTAAGACTGGGATCCCATTCAGTTGGAGGATATCAAATGAACAAAATGCATATATTTAGAGCAGATTTTATAACAAATGTTTAATTTGTCACGTTTCCTATGCATGTTCTGCATTTGGAATGACCTGAAACATGGTTGTGTGTGAATGATCCTCGGTCGGTTATTGTATGATGCCCTGATTTTCTCTGTAACTAACTCTGCAATGCCTATAGTGTCTAAAACTGTCTTCAGATTTTAGAAGTTATTTAGTGTATTCCAGGCTTTAGTGTGTTTGATCTTGACAAAGAGATGTTTGTATTTTTGTGTCCCCAAAATGTTTTTGGAAAAGATGTGACTTATTTTCTGGACACGAGCGTCTGCTAAATGTATAAATGTAAATGTAAGGTAAACAAAGAGACAAATGAATCCACAAACTGCGCTCTATCGAATGAAATTAGAGGTTTAAAGTCCTCTAAAAGGCATTTCAGAGCAGATATTTGAATCACCAGATATTTGTCAGGAGGTTTTTCTATTCAGCCATCCACCTTAAAACGTTATACTTTCTTATTATCAGATCAAACTTGGCTGTTTGATCCGTTTCTATGCCTTTGATGCTTGTTAAAGTCGCTGAGCTAAACATCAGTGCACAGCATTATGTAAGGATTCCTCTTTGCAGCTTGAGCTCTCAGTAGTCCGATTGGCTGAGTATCTCTGCACATCGATTCCTTTAGTAAAACTGACCTTATCTATTGATGTTTCTGGTTAGTACAGAACATGCAGACACTCACCTGTCCTCACGGATGAAGGGAGTCAGGAAGCGGCTGGAATCGTCATCATGGCTGCTCTGCTGGCTGCTCTGTTGACTACTCTGCTGACTGCTGCAAAAGAGTGATAAACGTCAATCAACCTGTCGTGACAACGTTAAACACGTCTAACTACACTACTGTTTGGGGTCGGTTTTTGAAAGAAGTCTCATATGCTCCCCAAGGCAGAATTTATATGATCAGTTGTCCACTGTTTTCTGGTTCAATATGTTTTAAAATGTTATTTATTCCTGTGATCAAAGCTGAATTTTCAGCATCATAACCCTAGACTTTAGTGTCACATTATCCTTCAGAAATCATTATAATATGCTGATTTGCTGCTCAATAAATATTTCTGATTATTACACAATCCTGCGCCTTGGAAAAAAGTTAAAACATTTGTTAATGTCATGATACTGAGTTAAAAAAGTCAGAAAAATAGTTATACATAAAATAAGAATAAAGATTTTTTCATATATACATACATATGTGTATGTGTGTGTGTGTGTGTGTGTGTGTGTTTGTGTGTGTGTGTGTGTGTGTGTGTGTGTGTAAATAGGGCACAATGTACTATTTGAATATGAAGGAATTTTGAGCATTGATTTTTACAGGTGTTTTGTGCTTTAGAGTTAATGGAAAGTCCATAACATGTATGGATTACCAGTACATTATCTTGTGTATTGTATGTACCAGTTTTAATATACTTGTCAAAACAACAATGATTTGTTTTATGACAAAAATATGTAAAATGAACCCAATTCAAAATGTAGCATCTAACTTAAAATCTGCAAAGGAGTGGACAAAAGTGGTAACCAGAATCATCCATAATATAATGCCTTCAGAAACATCCGTACATGTGAAAACGGTTTGAGAATCTGGCTCCGAGGAAGACATGAAAGACATGTCTTTTCTGGCAGTTCTTCTGCTGTTTAAAGAAGAATACAAGACTTCTTCAGCTAGCAAACATTCTGCAAAATGCACTTCAAACTTTATAAGAAAGTGGGATGAGCTCAAGCAAAACAGGCAGTATTTTGGGAATGATACACAATGACACACCGTCACATTTTTTTCCAGGATTTTTGGAGAAACAGAAAGTTCAGAAGTACATTTTGTAACATTATAAATATATTTACTGTCACTTTAGATCAATTTAACTTGTCCTTGCTGAATAAAAGTAACTTGTCCTTGCCAAGTCCTTGCCATATATATATATATATAACCTCCAGAATTGAAGTGTAGCAAAGGTTTCATGCCCAGAGTATATAAGTACAAACCATAATATTCTAGGATATGTGTTATACAATGCTATAAACGTTGGCTGTTGTATAATCAGCGGTCAGTTGCATGTGGTATTTTCTCTCTGATAATTGTGTTTCTATGATTTCTCCACAAGAGGGTGCAGTCATACAGACACCGTTAACAGCACACACTCCCAGGCGTGATAGAAACCGAGCCAGATCTGGAGTTTAACAAGTGCTGACTGTACTGGCATGCTTTATTACGCTTTCTGAGACCAATGCTGGAGTAAAGGGCAATTCATTTCAATATCATGCAATTTAGATCAAAACATACAGAATATATGTAATCATTAATTTCTTACTATCATTATCTTCTCATTTGTTCAAATTAAACAGCTCACCTGCTCTTTGGTTACTATTAGATTAGTATTGTTCCTGACACAGTATCGTTTCAGTTAGCTTTTTCTCTGTATCAGTGTTTCCGTTATCAGATTTGATCTTTAAATGGACAATATGTGGATATTGGGATGCAATTTGAAGCAGTGAAATGTAACTTGTCTATTCTAGTATGAAGTACACAATAACCCCACTCGGATCTCCTCGTTCCAGCAGCTGCAGGGATTTATGGGAGACACGCTCAGGTGCGTGCAGGTATTTGCTTGCGGTGACTCTGGGCTACACACCGACAGGAAACTCATATCTGAAATTCAAAATATGCAGGCAAATTTCTCATTTATGGTCAGTTGGTCTGACAGCATTTGCCCCGTGTGGGCGAATCTAGTTTGGTTAAAACACTGGTCTGAATGCGAGTCTATGCACACATGCCTGGGTCTAGACTTCTCTCCGAATGGGTCTTTACGTACTCGCTGCCTGCTAACTAGAGTGGGTTGAGACTGGCCGTGGCCTAGAGCGCTTCTGAATCATTCATGACAGCTGCCTTTCTGACGCTTTGTGTGTGTTTAACTGCTGCTGAAACCAAACCCAGTGCTTTCAGGCCAGCGGCACAGGCTGACGTCAGACTAGAAACCCGCCGGTCTACAGCGAGCTCGGTCAAATGCCGTTCAAATTCAGCCTGTTTGAAATGTCAAGTAGTCTGATGATGAGAATATTACATTATTATACATGCACTTTAAACAAAACAAAATCCAGCACATTGCACAAACCTGCAAAGTCCATAGAAAATGTCACCTTCCTCAGGCTTACAAATCATCAACAAATGTGCAATACATCTGATAATAATGACAAAGGCCACACCTCCAATTACACAGCCAATTAGGCAATATGTATTATTTCAGTATGTTTGACCGCTTCAAGTTAATGATTTAGATTTTTTAACGTTTAACTGCTCGACTAACACATGTAACTACAACAATATTTAGGATAGTATTAAAAACTTTTAAAACCATCTGCTTAAAGAAAGTTATATTTCAAGTGCAGCACACATAAAGAGGTCAACATGTGTAAATATAAAACTCATTTTTTTCTCATTCCACTGCCTTTCTACGTCTCATGCTTTTCAATACAAACACATTCTGTATGAATATGAATATGAATACTAGCGATATTTTTAATGTTATATTTGCATTTTTTTTTCTTAACTGCTATCGCTGGCATATTGTCAGCTTGTCTAATTGTCTAAACATTTACTAATATTTTTATTAAAAACAGCAAATCCTTGATTACAAACAAATACAATCATGGCAAAATATCACATTGAATAATCAATAAAAAAAGACAATTTCCCAGCCCTACAACCATTATACAATTACAAATATATTTGTTTACAATAAAAAAGCACATACATAATTCTGCTATTTAATATTTGATAATTCTTATTTGATTATATTTATTTTTGATGGTTTGTAATGAGTATTTAAACTTTATATTTTTCTCTTTCTTTTGCATGTTTTGTAAGCCTGAAGAACGTCTATTGACCAAAATATTACTAAGCTGATAAAGCTACATACTGATAAATAATAAATGAATCACTTTGGATAAACGCGTCTGCTAAATGCATAAATGTAAATGTAAGCTAATACATTTTTTGCAAGTTTGTTTGCATTTATATCAGGCCCTTTATCCAGCAGACATAAAGCACGATGGGTCCAGGTGTATGAGGCGCTATATTGTTTGTAATTGCACTATAAATTGACTGAACACACACCTCGCTCTTTGGTGCGCTTCAGTTGTCAATTATTCTGTTTTGAAATCAGTGTCTCTATACACTTCCATCATGTCACTCTCCAAGCCAAAAATAATGAAAACGGCCGGTTCTGGCTAGAATGAAATGACAGGTATAGTTATGCCACACACATGTAGCTGTAGTATTACCATACAGTGAAGAGGAACAAGAAGCTCTTTAATCAAATGGTCAGCACTAAAATGCAGGTGCAAAGAGGGTCCACAATATTTTGTGATTGGATTGGATTTGGCTGCAGTTACAGTAAGCACAAATGAGAACTCTGCAATAGGCCTTCATAGAGTACATGTCCTGCTTAAGATCAGATGATCGTCTACTCCTCCGTCAACCAACACGACTATCAAGCTTCGCTGGTTACGTGCTTTAATAGAAAATGTAGACATTTTGGAAAAGAGCATATAACACAAACTCTGTCCCCAGTGAAGATGATGAATGAATGATACCACGAGTGAAATAATCAAGAGATACAAGAACAATGAGTGGAAGTCATCTGCTTTTAGCTACATCAGCGCCTCCGTCACAGCGCTGCTGAATCAGTGTAGTCACAGGAAACCTGGAACGCCCCGAAAACAGGTTCCTGCCCGCTCTCTTCTTCATTACAACACCCCCTTTCAAAGACTTGCCAACGTTAGTTTGAAATCAATCACCTAAAAATGAGAAGGATCACGTGACACTGAAGACCGGAGTAATGATGACAATTCAGCTTAGATCACAAGAATAAATTACATTTTAAAACATAATCAAATGTAAAACACCTATTTTAAATTCTACTACTATTTTACTGTAATTTTGATCAAATAAATGCAGCCTATATTTATGTATCTAAATACATCATCCAGCTCGTCCAATCAGATGCTCACTAAACAAACTCAGTTTAGGGCTTTCCCACAGACTTTAACCTTGCATTATGAGAACGATTTTACACCTGCAGAGAAAAACAACTCTTATATCTGAAATATGAACAACATCCACAGAGTCTCTCAGCTGGAAGGTTCCCCGTGTCTTAAAACGGCACCAGAAGCTCTTATCAGAGAAAAGCAGACTGTGAAAGGTCTGGATGCATCTCAGCAGCACGAGAAACCTTACGAGACGTACACAAGCCCAGATAAGAGACCTTACTGAACCCAGACTCAGATGTTATAGAATAGCACACAAAGATGAGGAAAGCAAGCGAGATACGAGAAGGAATACCTCAACTACTGTGACTATAGCGGCTGTAAACTAAACCGAGCATAAATTCAGTATTGTTCCAAAATATGTGCTTGTCTTATTTCTATTACAATAAATAGGGACTGAAACAATCAAGCATTACAAGGATGCGGAAGCACCATCAAAGTGTCTCATATACTAGATCTCAAGTCTAAAGTCATGCAATAGATTTGGAAACACATACATGTTGCAGAATCTGAGTTTAAAAGGCTACTTTTTGCATGCTGCATGAGCAAAGGATCTGAAATACCAGCTGCTAAACGTCAAGTCTCAGTTACTGACAAACAAAATCTAAGACACTTCAAAAACAGCTCATTTTGTTCCCACCTTTCTGCTGGATGGATAATGAATGTGCTCTTATTTGGCATCACGGCAGCTTCTTAAAGCACAACTGACACTTCACAGAGGAAAATATCAGCATGCATAGCAATCTGTTTAATGATTAACCCGCTGTCTATGTTCAACATTAAGCTGCATAAAGTCACCACACTCTGTTATGAAAAGTGAAAGAATAGAGATCTTGACACATTACACTTTTGATTTAGACAGGTGGACTGTTTAGAAAGTGCTTAATTGCTGTGGCTGAAACTCTAGAGAGCATTCGCAGATGGTTTCTGTCATGTTGTCTTAAAGAGATAGTTCACCTAAAAATACAAATCTGTCATTGACTCACAGTTGCTAAAAGCCATTGACGTTCATAGTATGCAAAAAAATACTACAGAAGTCAATGTTATCAGCAACTGCTACCAACATCTTCTTTTGATACAAATTTGGAAATAATTGAAGATGAATAAATGATGACAGATGTTTCATTTTTAGGTTTCTAACCTCTCTTTAGGTGTAATTCATGCTGCTTAAAACGGCAAAATCTGCGTGGATCTGTAGTTTCACTGTAGCGAGAGAAATGATGCATGTACAAAATGCTAATTAACACATCAAAATTAAACACTGACGCTAAAATAAAGAGTTATGAGTAATACAATATTTGCTAAAAACACAACAACAACACACCATATGGAAAAAGGAACAACTGACATAAACAGGACAAGCCTGTTATCTGGACTGTTATTTGTCACACTTTGTTGGAAGAGTGTGATTTTCTCAGATCATTTCAAGAGCCAAATGTGTGCTTTGCTATACAGTAATTCAACTATTTACATTACCTTTGTGCATTTGGCAGACACTTTTATATGAAGCGGCTTACAGTGCATTTAGCAAACGCATTTTAGCACTTCATGCATATCCTGGGACCTTCATTTGTGCTACAGGAACCCCTCAGTTCAAAAGAATATACTCAGCCAATTAAATCAGTCTCTTAAAATCTCTTACGATTAATAACTTGCGTTTTGCTTCATCAATAATTGACAGAAGAGATTAAAACGAGCATGTATTATATAACTGTACAGCCGTGCATCTGCCATTCAGTGCCTTTCGATTCGAATCACATATTTATGTCCCGCTCTAAAAATGGAATAACACATTGATGATACTTGATATTATCATCCAAAGTGATATTGTATTTCTTGATGATCATATTAAAATACTACTGTATCAAAGACTTGATTCTGGTAATTAACTTACCCTAAAACTCAAGGCAGATTCGTCAAATCATCAACAAATGTATTAACAATGTGTGCTAACAAAAGCTGCAAAGGTTTCAATTCTTTGCTTAATATACTGTATCGTTGTCTTTTTATACAGTCAATGCTTTAATGAGTGAAACTAGCTGCTAGGATATTGAAGTCGGCCTCTATACTTTCCTGTAAAGCCACACTGCTGAAAAATAACCGAACACTTCGCTGTAAGAAGCATAACATTTGGTGTACGTATGACGGCAGCACAAATGGTGCAAGGTGAGAGCAGTCTGTGTGCTTGGGTTTATTATTGTGAATAATATGGGCACAGTGATGCTTGTTTAGTCCTGTTGCACAATACAAAATAAAAGACATTGAACAAAATGAACAAAAACATGAAATGGGTTGTATTGATGTACTTTTCTTCTGGCTTCACAGTCTAAAGGTCAGTGAGCACAATGCTGAGTCTCGTGTTTCCAGTGTTCAACCATATTAACATGATCTGATCTTACATCATCTGGTTAATATGAAACCGTGAAGGTTTGTCTGGTGGTATGAATGAAATCGAGTGGCTATGAATGAAACGCATTTGTCTGTGTTTCACTCCATTTAGAATCGCGCTCCCGAAACGTGTCTCTTTTACGGCTCGCTATGCATTCAACACTTTTTTTTGTCTCGAGCAAGAGACTTTACCACATTCACATTACATGATTTGACTGTTTTTCACATACCAGGTTTTTAAAGTACCTGTGGTAAAAATGTAAATACATTTTGGTACCGTGACACTATTAGTTTCCCTTTAGCAGTCCTATTTTGTTCAGAGCGACCTACAGCACAGCGTGCCGGAGACCCCGGATATAAGTGCATCGCTCAAGGACTCGCGCTCTGCCTAGAACTGAACCTACAATACAGTATGTAGCTGTGGCACAGAGCTTGCATATGAAACATGATACGAAATGATGCAAATCATCAGAGGCAAACAAACAGTGTTTTTAATATCCCAGCCAAATCAGTTTTTGTGGCTTCACAATCTCCAGTGCAAATTACTGTCAAAGCATCAAGAGAGACTCTGCTACTGTATCTCCACTGTCTCTCTTCCCCAGCTGGTGCTATATGAGATATCACTACGAGTGCACACTATATATGATTGTTAAAGATGGTTTCCCTGTAGATAGTGCTCTATCTTGCCTGAATGCTTCTTATGAGCCCCCAAAATGAATCTCACTGATATTGCTTTCTCATTTGGACAGGCAGTGCAGGTTATTTGGCTTATTATCACATGTTTTATTAAGTAGCCATGCAATAAGAGGGATAATCTACTGTGGGCTGCTCATTGTCATTAATAAACCACAGCAATGTAACCTAGAACCGCCACGGGCCAAAACTTTCAGTTCAACAGTCAGTGTGCTTTCTGAAGCAACTTAACAAGATATTGCATTCCTAAACCACACAATAAAATTACTAAATAACACCGCATTCAACAGACAGATAGTTTAAAATAAACACTAGAAAAACAAATACAATATTGTTTTTAAATGATTAAAATAAATGAACTACACAAACTAACATATAAACAGATTAATAAAAAGTATCAAAAAAGTACTTTTTTTTGAGGGTCTGTGGTGAACACAACACAAGTGGTGATATTGTCACATTTTACTTTATGGCATAAATTAATCAGTAATGCATCCTTGGGATTTTTTAAAGCTTTCACTTGAAAAAGACGATTCCTAACAAGTGGTTAAAGGTGACTACAGAGGTTGTCCGGCACATTAAATATCATCATGCAAACAGATAAAGTCAACTACAACTACTCACTAGTCTACCTTTACAGCCTCATTGTGTTAATATATATGCATGCATGTATGTATATATGATACATTATTATTAGTGCTGTCAAAATTAGTACTTTTCCAGTTTAACAGTGTTAAAATTATGTGTGGTTAAGGAGAGACCCCCCATATGAATGTAAAGCGCTTTGGGTGTACAGCAATACACACTAAACCGCTATATATATATATATACATAATTCATTCATTCATTCAAAATTATTTAACACCATTGATGCAGGAGTAGGGCTGTCGTAGTTAAGGAATTTCCCTTGCGGTCATTTTGAGAGGCTCAAAAGCGCAGTATGCGGTATTATCGCAGATTCCCCGTATATATATATATATATATATATATATATTCACTGATTCTTGAATCCGACAACTGCTCACAACTGCTGTTTCTGTCTCTTTTTACTTGACAATAATTTTATTTATTTAGAAACAGAACGTCTTTATGACCACATTAAAAAGACTTCACAGACGTGCACTCCAACTTTGGCTCAGCAACAAGTGCTAGTCAAACGAGTGCGGAAACCGAGCCAGTGAGGAGGGAGCTTCAGTAGATCATCACTGTACTGCAGTCAGATGAGATGAAGTCAGAGGCGATTCTAGGGTGAGTGGATATCCGGGGCTAAGCCCAAAGATCCAAGATCTGCTATTACTTCATATCGATGATTGGCCAGTTTATATGAAGTTTATTATCAAGTGTATATGTCAGTCAGAAGTACGAGCTTCCGTGGGCGGTTCCTGACGGGAGTAAACTGCGGTTCATCATTTTAATGCGCATGAAAACTCAGTGATGATGATGCGTACAGGGCATGGTCATAAAAACATTCGGGGCTTTTCTGAAAACATTCGGGGCTTCAGCCCCCTTAGCCCACCTCTAGCGCCGCCCCTGAGATGAAGTCAGACCATATGTCAGTAAAACATGATTTTCTTGTCCTGTCAGCCACTATACTGGGCTCGTAGCACGCACAAAGACGGCAGCGCGCGCTCTAGCCTGTATCATTTCATATTAAAATGTGAATAAATCTATGAGCATGCGTGTCAGATCCGCGTCACATTCAGTAGCGGCAGCTCTTAAAATAACAGAAGCCAAATAACCTAATAACCAGCTGCTGTGATGTCAGTTCATCAAAGAAAAAAAGAGGAAATCAATAACTTTTGAAGCTTTAAGGATTTATCTACATTTAATTTAGAATTTTGTGTTGATCATTTATTCATTTTATATATATTTCCTACTCAATGAAAGGCAAAGGTAAATATGCCATTTATTATAATGGATTTATGTGAAGATTGTTTTAAGTTCACTTAAATTAGAAGTTGGTAGAAGAGCTTACTTTTTATAATTATCCAAAAGCTAATAGAAAATGTTGATTGGGTTTTTTCGAAAGAATCAGGATGATGCAAACGTTTGGGGTGGCCTACAAAAGTACGTCATCTCTATTAGAGCTAAGCCAATTCCTACAGAATAAAATACTAAAAGCTAACTTGTATCTTCCAAATATTTAATGCCAGTCAAACTTTCCTAAAATAGGAGGACTTGTTACTAGAAGTCACCAGTTGTGACATAGGCCTACTAAACCGCATGTCTGAAACACCAACCTGCTCTCACTGCCTTGCTCCTTCTTCTCTCGCACCTTCAGCCACTTGCGAAGCAGGAAGCGTTTGCGCCGGGGCGAGGCGCTCGGGGTGGAGCTGTTTGACCAGGCCGCGTCCTCATCGCTGGATGGCGTGATCTCGATGGAGGGCAGCTGAAGGTACTCTTTGGAAGCCGAGCGTGATCCGGGGTGCCGCAGCAGCCCGTTCTCAATCTGCTCACTGGGCAGCTTCTTCGTTCGTCTCATCTTAAAGCGTCGGCGCCGCAGGGTGGGTGTGGATGAGCTGGACCAGATGAGGCTCCCACCACCCTCCTCCTCTCCGTGGCTGGGCTCGTCCCGGGGGACGTGCACCTGGAGCGACGGTGGCCGAAGGGTGTCCGTCATGCTCCGAGCTCACCACCCCTGCCTCTGTGATCACCGGTAAGATGCTAAACGGTTCTTTCCCCGCTTCCAGGGAAGGTGAGAGTCTAACCGGGGAACTTTCCGGGGTTAAAGATTCAAGAGGAAACTGAGGTGTTAAGTTGATCTTGAGTCCTCCAAGAGTTGTCTGAATGCCAGGGCACTTCGATCAAAAGTCGATCATCTACTCCTCTTTGAAGAGTCCTTTCTTGATTGAGCTCTTTCTTCTTGTTTTATCTTCACAATTACCCAACAAAGAGCACTTGATGGTGTTTGGGTGGACGATCTTGTAGAGATGAGTGAAAATGACAGGAACGTGTGTGGCCCACAGCCGTATTAGATGACAAAGGAA
Source organism: Oxygymnocypris stewartii (assembly GCA_003573665.1). NCBI lineage: Eukaryota > Metazoa > Chordata > Actinopteri > Cypriniformes > Cyprinidae > Oxygymnocypris > Oxygymnocypris stewartii. The sequence goes on along the minus strand of QVTF01001116.1, from coordinate 7,827 downwards.
GGCTCTTTTCTCCTCCCAGCAGATGAAACATGCATAAGGGGCGGCTATCGGTGTAACAGTACTCCAGGACTCCCCGTAGATCCGAGACGGTCTCACGCACACACACACAAACACTAAGACTATGGAAATGACCTGTGTGTGTGTTTTTGTTTTGTTTTGTTAAAGGTGTCAGGAACTCTCTCCTGAGTATTGGCTGGTTATGCAACAACAAGGAATTGTGGATTGGTCATTTTCTTGAAGTTACTGTTCCCAATTCTCTGCATCTCAGTCCTCCGGCACGTATAGCTGCCCTCAGCCTACAGATTGGAGGAAGGTGATAGGATGCCAGGTAACTAGGACACCAGTGACTGAAGTTGTAAAGAGTTGTTTAACACAAAGGTATTTTTAAAAATGCATGCGAAGCCACAAACAGTCACAAGGACACATTTATACATAAGACACAGCAAGATGCACCACCGAACACACAGATGAATCAGCAAAAACAAACAAGCACAGTAATCGTGAGAGTGCACACACATGCATACAGTACTCATCTGAACACACACCGAAACTACACACTTGAACTGGGATCTCTGAATGAACAGAAAAACTAAAACCAAGATTTAATTTATTCTTTCTATCAGTTTCAGTATTGTCTTTTTTTTTACAGAACTGAAGCTACAGCTACAGAACTGTTCACAAAAAAAGGACAAAAATACATAACAATAATAATAAGTAAGCGCTGATAGCCTGCAACGTGTAGCGCCGTTGCGCTTCGGGCGTCCCGAGATCGAGTCCCAATCCTGTTCCCGTCTCTCTCCCACTTCACTCACTGTCTAACTATACTGTGCTATCGAAATGAAGGCATAAAAAGACAAAATAAATCTAAAAAACTAATCATAATAAATCGTTTTGCCTAAATCTATTTAAGGTTTTGCAAAAACCCATATGATCTTCTTTCTCACACATAAAAGACAAATTCAGCAAAGTATAAACATTTTCATTTTGGGGAGGTATATCCCTTTAAACTAATTGCATTTATATTTAATAATCTATAATACTATTTACATTTAATTGTAAATAACAAGCAATTAAGTGTATGAAAACATTGCATTAGGTTCACACTTAAATATATTATTTTAAAGTATATTATTACAATATAATAACATGGTTTATTTAAGGGTAAGTCTTATAAGGTCATAGGTTTGCGTTGTGTGAAATATTCTTGTCTACTTCAGCTCCCAATTGCATTCACATTCCCTAATTCATAAATGGTTTGACGTCAGTGGTGCTGAACGCAGTTGGTTCTTGCTTGTCCCTGTTTTACACAATAAAATACCATGTTACTTCAAACAACATGGGCCATTTGAAAATCGTGTTTTGTTTTGTTTTTTTTGGTTATGCATTTCTCTAACTATCTCCATCAGTGCTGCACAGAAGAAAGAGTGCCATGTGGATTGAATTGACTTGAGGTTGAGTGAATGGTGACAGAGTATTCATTGTGCTTTGGAAAAGTACTGGAAATAACCTCAAACTGAAGAAAGCACCTCGATATAAAGCATGGCACTGTGGTTTTACTATAATCATCAGAGATGTTTATTCATCACAAACTGTACAATTATTTTATACAACAAGGTAGGTCTGCACAATTGATATAATTTCTAATCGCAATTACAATTACAGATGCCACAATTACGTAATCGTTCAAAGCAGCAGTTAATCGTTCAAAGTAGCAATTAATCGCCCAAAGCAGCAATTAATCGTCCAAAGCAGCAATTAATCGCCCAAAGCAGCAATTAATCGCCCAAAGCAGCAATTAATCGTTCAAAGCAGCAATTAATCGTTCAAAGCAGCAATTAATCGTTCAAAGCAGCAATTAATCGTTCAAAGCCCACTTATGTTATTCTGTGTGCTTAAGATGTTTTATTTTCTTTCTACAAGTTATCTTAAGGGGTTTTCCATTGTTTTAATTTTAGTTTTAGTATAGCATTATAATACCATACATAAGTTATTACATAAATTAAGTATTAAAAAAAATAATTTCAATTTAAAGAAACCAATCCAATGAATAGTTCACATTTGAGGCTTAATACTATAAGAAGATTTTCAGCTAGAGTGTTTTCAGCTTGCTTATTTTCATGTAAAAATATGGCATCCGATTGCTTCAAACAATGGAATAAACATCATTCAATGTAAATTGTGATGATCGTAAATAATCACAATTACAATTTCAAGGGAATAATCGACTGTGACGAGTGGGGCGGGGCCGAGAGCCGTGGGAACGGAGCGAGGCCGGTGGAGTGAATGATAATGAACGACACCTGCGCCACTCACCGGTCTCGAGTCCCACGGAGGAGCTCCGGAAGGAATAAAAGGAGGAGTGACAACAGTGGAACACGAGAGAGGGCCAGGCCTGGATTTTACTTTATGTTTTGTGTGTGGCAGTCGTCCGTGAGGGGCTGCCGCTTTTCTGTTATGTTTGTTTATTTTGTTATTAAAATGTGTTTGAATGTTCGCCGGTTCCCGCCTCCTTCTTCCCGTACATATCAACTGCGTTACATTGGTGCCGAAGCCCGGGAGGAAGGAGGGACACGCTGTCAGAGAGCCCTCGCTGCTGAGTGGGATCGCGGTGCTGAGGAGATCGGGCAGCAGGAAGTAGCGGAGACCGCCAGTGGCTGCCCGAAGCGGTGGTGCTGGAGCAAAAGAAGAACAGGTGGGACGGAAGACTCGCTGCCGTGCTCCTGGGTCGAGGAGGGGTGGCTGTCGTCCGAGAGGGAGCGGAGGAGTCGCCCCGTTCGCCTGGAGGCCGAAGCCTGCTGCCATCCGCCATGTTTGGGGAGGAGCAGGGAACGGGGGACTCGCTGCCGGCTGCCCTCGACCGGAGGAGCCACCGCCGGCCGCCAGGAGGCGGAGGAGCATCGGGCCGTCCACCAGAGAGGTCCAGTACCATCGCATGGCACCGCGAGTGAGCCGCTCAGTTGGTTGAGGACCGAGCGGCGGTGTGTCCGGGAACCGGACCGAGATTTTTAATTTTTTTTCCTCTCTCCCCTCTCTCGTCGCTGTCACTCCTCATCCTTCCGTCTCCTTTCTCTCGCCTCGTCTGTCCTTACCCCCAGGTACGCCGCGGCCGCCCTAACGGGCTCCCCCCGGGAGAGGGGGGAGGGGGGGAGTAGAGCGCAGTCTCGTGAGTACCCCCCGGCCTGCGAGGGGCGATGGGGGTATGTGACGAGTGGGGCGGGGCCGAGAGCCGTGGGAACGGAGCGAGGCCGGTGGAGTGAATGATAATGAACGACACCTGCGCCACTCACCGGTCTCGAGTCCCACGGAGGAGCTCCGGAAGGAATAAAAGGAGGAGTGACAACAGTGGAAGACGAGAGAGGGCCAGGCCTGGATTTTACTTTATGTTTTGTGTGTGGCAGTCGTCCGTGAGGGGCTGCCGCTTTTCTGTTATGTTTGTTTATTTTGTTATTAAAATGTGTTTGAATGTTCGCCGGTTCCCGCCTCCTTCTTCCCGTACATATCAACTGCGTTACATCGACAATTATGATTTTTGTCATAATCATGCAGGCCTACAACAAGTGCAGTGTTTGGCTGAAGATGAGAGCGATAAAGGTGCAGATAGTGCAAACACCATCCTGACTAGAGTAAACAGCCCAACGAGAGTATTTAAAGAGACCGCGGGCCAAACAGCCTGACCGCTGACCCAGTACTGAGAAACTCAAATACAATCCAGTTAACATCCAATATTTAAACTATCACTTCCACTAAACTGCTCTGGCCTACGGCACACAAAACCAAAGGCCATACTCCAAATGAAACAAACTACATCAGTATCTGATTATTCAATCTGATTTTTTTAAACGAAGCAACTATATCAATACACAAAATGCAAATGAGAGGAGAAGATGTGTAATGTTGAACAATACCGTTCTACATTTCTCCGCTGCAGAACAGCAGGAAGCCACTGTCAGGTTCTGGGTGAACTGTTATGTTGACAGATTGTGACAGGATTGGGTTACTTTGAAATGAGAGGCTGTGTCATTGTGTCAAGACAGACACTCAAGGCTATCGCCGCTACATAACCTCTCTCATTAGCAGACACATATTATTCTCAGTATTACAATATGTGTGAACTAGAGGTAAGGAGTCCATACTTAAAGGAGTCATACGATGATATTTCAAGTTGTCTTTTCTCTTTGGAGTGTTACAAGCTGTGCATAGATAAGATCCCTGAAGCTGCAAAGACTAAAGTCTCAAAACCAAAGAGATTAAGTTAAGATAATGATTACTAAACTTCACCATCTTCACGTGGCATCTATTTTCATCGGCAGGATTGACAATTTCTTAAGGGACAGGCCACATGCAGTAAGGATGGTAAGCATTACATCCACAATTATCATTGTTAACACTGGAGATCCTCAAGGCTGCGTCCTCAGTCCTTTTCTTTATACGATGTACACTAATGACTGTCTCAGTCCCTCTTTGATTACGAGATATTTCAAACATTCGGATGATTCAGCCATACTAGCCCTCCTTAATGGAGAGGACTCAGTTACAGCATATCATCAATCTGTTGGTTATTTCACTCAATGATGTACAGATAACCATCTTCTTCTCAATGTTACTAAAACAAAGGAATACATTTTGATGTACTTCTCACTGTCCTATATTCATCAATGGCCAGTCAGTAGAAACTGTTGACAGTTTTACGTAGCTTGGCATTATCATAGAAAACAAAGTAAGTCTTGACCATCATGACACGGACATTCATAGATGCTGCCAACAAAGACTTCTGGTCATACGTAAACTGAGGTCCTTTTTAGTGAAACCATATTTTTTGCTTATTCTGTATCGCAGTATCATCGAATCCAGTATCTTGAATTGTGCCACTTGCTATTTTACCATGCTCTCTTGCACAAACAGGAATAAGCTTTATATAATCACTAATACCTCTTCAAAAATAATTGGTCTTTCTACTCCTAATTTGTCAGTTTTTATTGATACTGCCATCATTCACATGGCAAAAACTATAATAAGTAACCCTAGTCATCCTCTAAATTAATATTTTACTCTTCTTCCATCAGGTTGTAGATACAAACAGTTACCCCCCGAAGCACGTTTGGGGAAAAGTTTTGCACCCTCTGCTATTAGAATGTTAAATTGACAGAAACTGGGCAGTGTGTAATTTAAATGTGATATTGTTTTGTTGGTGCTACTACCTTCTGGGTAATATACGTATAAGACTGCTGACGCACATTCGGTGCAGGATACGTGTGTCATGTGCTCTGACTCTGTATACTTGTATTTGGTGAAAATACACTTCATATTTAATGAATTTGCGACTGACTATTCAAATGTGAGTTTTGAGCAGTGTAGAGTAGTGCTTGTTTGTCATTTCTCCGATCACAAATGCAGACATGGTAATGTTTAAAAAGACAGTAAAAGTCATTATAATCAGTAACTATGTCCCCGCTGGATGCAACAAATTTCTAGTTTATGATGAGTTTTACTGTTTTTGTGTTATTGTGCTGGGACATAGCATCACAATACGGTGAGTGCCGTAATATTTCCGTCTCACGCTTGAGGTATTTGGCCAATCACAAGCCACTGGATAGCTGGCCAATCAGATCACACCTCGCTTCTCAGAATGATGAGCTTTATAAAAATAGACGCGTTTCAGAATGGCGATAATAATTACAGTATGTGGAAAATCATGTGTTTTTTTAACCTTAAACCGCATAAACATTTCATTACACCAAATACACAAAATAATGTTATTGTAACATTAAAAATTTAATTATACAAATAAAGACTAATTCTAAATATGAATAACACTATAACAACTTCTCAATGATACTAAAATAACACAGATCGGTTGTCTTTGCAGCATTATAGAATATACAACTGTCAAAAATTTGCCAGAATAATTATTATGATTTTTTTTTTTTCCTGAAAGATGCAAATATGTTTGCTACAAGGAAAATGTGTGCTGGCAATTGTGTACAAAATAGACATGCAAATGCAATCAGAATCAATGTTTGTAACAGTTTTCTTAAAATCAATCAGACTTTCTCTTTTTAATCGTTCAAACCACAGACTACTGAGAGTAGGTTCCAGATGTGGAACACTCTTTTGTAACACAACTTGTAGTGTGCATACCTGCCAGCCAATCGGACAGATGGAATAAGAATATATTATACATGCACTATTGTTTTACTTCAAGTAAATATTAATGACTCGTGCTGTATACAGATATAGAAGTCCAATCAAATGCCCTCTAGAAAGCAAATGCTCCTCTCCTAATTCCACTTTCTCTGGACTTCACATCTTTGCTGGACACTTAAAAGTCCTTTACTTAGTTTTTAAATAAATTACTACAGTTTTACTCACTTTAATTCAGACTATAAACTTATCAATATATATTTGTTATGCTAAAATTTTTTCAAATAAATGCTTTTGAGCTTTCTATTTATCAAGATTCTTGAAACATACATTTTTGGTGTAACACAGATTTATGTAAAACGTATTGTGGTTTCTACAAAATGATTTGGCAGCGCAACTGTTTTCAACATTGATAATAATCAGAAATGATCAGCATATTAGAAATGATTTCTGAAGACTGGGAGTAATTCAGCTTTGCATGACAGGAATATATTCGATTTAAAAAAAATATTCATATACAAAAGAGTTATTTTAAAATTGAAATAATATCTCACAATATGTTTTTTCTGTATTTTTGATCAAATGAATGCAGGGTTGGTGAGCATAAGTGACTTAAAAAAAACACTGCATAAAATTTACTTATACAGGACTTCTAAATGTGTTATAAATATATATTAATACATAGTTTGGAGGATGTTTAAACATTAACATATGACGGACTAGTGAAAAAGATCTCCTGGATCCCCTTATATCAAATTATATTGAATCATCATATCCTGTCAGTTAAGCCCAGTCAAAAATGATTTTGCATAACAAGCTGACAAACTATAAATCAGTGAAAGGAGAGACGGTCTTCCTGCTGGGATCAGAGATATATCAAGAGTGCTGATAATTACAATATGAAGACAACCGCTCACATTACAGACATCCTTCATCCGAACGTAATAACTTCAACAGCTTTACATAACCAAGGTCATGTGGATGAGGAAAAATGATATTCTCCTACCCTACAGTGATTAATAAACATTTAGGAGCACAACTATTTGCATTATAATAAGAAAATGTAACATTACCAACGTTTTGCAAATGTGTTTTCATATCATGTCAATGGCAGTTTTCTGAATAGGGTCGGCCGATAGATGATAGTATCGTGTATCGCCGATAGTCAGAGATATCGACGATAGCAAATGTCTTTGTCAATAGTCAAGACCATATTAGGCTCATTCGCCTATTAATGTATAAAACTATTATTATTATTATTATTAGGCGGTCTATTATTATTGGGCTATCAAATAGCCCCTCTATTTCACCTCTGGGCCGCACTTCATACACACGCGTAAATTAGGATTTGTTCAAATTAGGACACATCCACGCACCGTCCGTGTTTCGTAACTTTCGTCATCAAGACGGCTCGCGGATAGCCGCACACCCCGTCCACGTGCAGGCAACTTGAGATCGTGCGGACGATCCTTGATAGTGAATTGGTGGGTTTTTGTTAAATGTGAGCCAAAATCATCACAATTAAAAGAACCAAAGACTTAAACTACTTCAGTCTGTGTGCATTGAATGTATTTAATACACGAGTTTCACAATTTGAGTTGAATTACTGAAATAAATGAACTTTTCCACGACATTCTAATTTATTGAGATGCAGCTGTGTATTATTTCGTTTTTATTACTTCCAGT
>QVTF01001115.1:12500-40528 GCA_003573665.1 Oxygymnocypris stewartii | reverse complement strand
AAAAATCTGAATTATGAAATATAATTCTGGGAATAAAAAACTAATTGTGAGATGAAAAAGTCCCAGTTAGATTCATTTTTTTATTTACATTTTTTTCTGTAACTCAGAATTGCTTGTTTTTATAATAACAACACAACACAGAAAGTTGGCGAGATGTGAACTCTTTGTTTGCACGGCGTTCCAGAAGATCTGACCGAGAGAAGTCTGCAATAACAAGCCAGAATCTATCTTTAGCAGCAGTGTCAGCGTTTGGAGGGATCACACATTAATCACAAACAACACATTAAACTCAGATGAGCTTTATTTGGCACATACACAATTATACAGAGTATAATGTGTTCTCTGCATTTAACCCATCCAAGTGGACACTTCCTGCCAGATTCGAACCACAACCTTGGGTTACCTCGGGTTTCAAGTCCAACGCTCTATCCATTAGGCCACGACTGCCCCCCAGTTTTAACCCATCCTAAGAGCATACGCACCCTTGCTCAAGGGCACTTCTGTCGTGGTATTGAATTCAATTCCTGAGACTCGAACCCGCGACCTTTAGGTTACAAGCCCGACTCTCTATCCATTAGGCCACGACTGCCCCTGTATTGTGAGGGTCACTGAATTATAGCAGCTTGGATCCTCTTAATAAAGCACGCGTCACTGAACACATATTTACAGTTGCATTTGAACCGTTTGAATCAGTGAATCATCTTGTGAAGAATCAGATTCGTTGATTCAGTGATTCATGCATTTACACTGCAGTTTACATTTGCTTAAACAATGTGATGAAATTCATGTTTTATATATAAACCGTACTGAATACATAAATGAAAGGATATTTTAAAACCCCCAGTCGGTGGCGACAAGTCACCATCTTAATTCATTGATTCAGTGAGTCATTGAGTCATTGATTCATTTATTGAAATGATTTGTTCAAACCAACCCTGCATCCCGATGTGTATACTATCCACCCTATCTGCCCTAAATATATGACTAATATCACAGAATTATGCACATCGGGACGCAGCCCAAGTGACCGTGTTCACAAGCGAGTCATTGAATCGTTCTCTAAACTGATTCATTCAACTAAAACAAAAGAATCATAAAGGAACAAAACACCGCCGAGATGCACCGTGATACTATTTAGAGTCCATATTGACAACATTGTGTACACAATGATGTGTTATAGTATTTACAAATGGGACGTTTCAGATTATACACGAGGGGTTTCCGAGCTTTGAGTATTGTTTTGAAACGATGATCTATAATATGTATTATGTACTATATCATGGTATACAAAGGCATACGGTTTATTAATAAATCATACATTCAGGAAAGCAGATGAACCCAGAATATGAACAAATTACACGTTAAGCATTTTCATTAAGAAAACGCGGCTTAATTAAGACGGTGATACAAATATTATAAAGTATTTCTGTACACATGCAAGCCGATGAGCCCGGAGTATGAGCTGAATTACATCAGAAAACCACGGCTAAATATAAGAAAACAGTGGTTTAAAAAGCACACATTTATATTTCCGGATAGATTGCAACATCAAACGCCACTCATCTCATTGATTTAGCTTGTTATGCTACAAAGTCATGCAAAAAAGAGCACAGTAGTAACATAATATAATAACGATATGCTTCATGGGCCACCAGACATCGCTCAATATAATATAATCTTTTTATGGCATGTGTTATTGTAGCTTTGTGCTGATGTTGTGTTCCACAGCAACAGACCTGAGTGAATAAATAAGCATTTCTGGGAGACCTTTATATCTTAAATCAGCCCGTGATGGCCATCTGTAGTCCAGTAAAACCCAAACCCTGCAGCAAATAACAGAGTCGCAACAAGCTCCATTGAATAAAGACATAACAACACTGAGATGTAGAGTTTCTGCTTCAGTATATTTCTGTAAGACATGCAACACAATCTGCTTCCGCAAGGCCTCACGCGACCCGAGGACAGGGAACGTGGCGAGACGTTTAATCTGCTGCTGTTAATGTGAAGCATACTCCGTCAGAACAGACCATTAGCGGATGATTTGGGAAAGCGTAATGGGTTTTAGACCCCCCCCCCCCCCCCTCATCACTCTCGCTGACTGCTGTGTTTGTTCCTGTCTGCGTCATTTTAAAACTCAATTACATTTGAATTAAAACGAACGAGGTCAAATCACGTCCTTCGCTAACTGCGCTCGCTCTCGACAAACACAGCAGAACATGCATTTAGTGTTCACGATGGAGATTTCACGAGTGTGGGTTAATTATAATCAAATTAAGCTCGACTGCTGTTTAGAGTTCGGCAATCACGCTTCATTGCCTTTACGATCAACCCAAGCTGCACTACACGTCAGATTTATGTGTTTTAATAAACTCAACATGCATCACATTTCTGTAATATTGTTTTATATACAGTATTATTCTGATTGCATTTACTCGATTGTTTCAAAGTTTATTTATTTTAGCTACATTTAAATGAACACAATTTTTCTGAAGTTAGTCAACTAAATTAATTTATTTTAATGTAGCTAAAATAAATTGATTGCAACAATTACCTTCAAAAATTGAGTAAAATCTATTTTTTTTTTTTTAGTATACACACAATTTATTTAAATCTCATGCATTTAACTATTTGAATATTGCTTATAGTATATTATTTAAAAAAAAAATTTACAGAATAAAATGTTATGATATTTCGTTTTCAGCAATTTTAATAATTATGCATTCTGAAAATATGATTTTTTTTTCAAACATTTAATAATTGTTTTCAGTGTACACACACTTTATTTTAATCTCATGCATTTAACTAATTGAATATTGCTTAATATATTATTTTAACCATAATTTTTTAACAGAATAAATTTAGTTATTTTTACAATTGTAAGATATTTTGTTTTCAGCTATTTTAATAATTATGCATTTTGAAAATATGATTTTTTTCCAAACATTTAATAATTTTTTCAGTATACACACAATTTATTTAAATCTCATGCATTTAACTATTTGAATATTGCTTATAGTATATTATAAAAAAAAATAACAGAATAAAATGTTAAGATATTTTGTTTTCAGCAATTTTAATAATTATGCATTCTGAAAATATGATTTTTTTTTTCAAACATTTAATAATTTTTTTCAGTGTACACACAATTTATTTTAATCTCATGCATTTAACTAATTGAATATTGCTTATAGTATATTATTTTAACAGAATAAAATTTTATGATATTTTGTTTTCAGCAATTTGAATAATTATGCATTCTGAAAATATTTAAATAAAATAAAATCCATCAAATAGTTAATAATAATTATGCCATAATTGTTCTTAGTGCATTTATTTATGACTGACACATTTTTGGTTTATAATAAACTGTGTAATCCAAATATCTAGAAATGTTAAACGATATTTTTTCTCATTTATGTTTGAAATCTTTGACGAGTCATGGGTCATAATTGACATGTGATATGTTCTGATACGGTTTATGCATATACACACAGACAGAAACATAACTCGCTGAAGCGGCTTCATTAGACACTGTTGAACGTGATAATGAGTTTATCGGTGATGTTCATTAAAGTGGAGAAGGTCAGTCACAGCGTGTGTGTTAATTAAACACGCTGCAGTCGTTAAGCTGATCTGACAGCAGACGGTTCATTACAAGTTCATTTGATGAAGTCTTCTGAACACAATACAGCATCGTCAGACGCATGGAAAGTGATGTTCTCCTCGTTAGTCATCACGTTACTGTAATTATCTGTCTGCCTCCTTTATCTTCTGCCATGAATCTGATTCTTTAGTAAAGTCCTCAACAAGACAAATGATTTGAGGAATAATTCATATCTGGAGCAGAAAGTTATGAAGACAACAATCAAATCACACCATAAACACATAATTAGTGAGAACATAATAATAATACAAATACATAATTAAACTAATATAATACGTTTAATGCTTATATGGTTATAAGGGTTCGTTTAAATCACTAAATAAATGTTTAAATATTTCATAATAATAATAATAATAAAATGATTAAATGTAATAATTTTAATACTTATGTTATTAGAGTTTGTTTAAATCACTAAATAATATTTTTATATTTCATAATAATAATAATAATAAAACAATTAAATGTAATAATTTTAATACTTATGTTATAAGAGTTTGTTTAAATCACTAAATAATATTTTAATATTTCATAATAATAATAATAATAATAATAAAACAATAAATGTAATAATTTTAATACTTATGTTATAAGAGTTTGTTTAAATCACTAAATAAATGTTTTAATATTTAATAATTAAAAAAAAAAAAAAGTAATAATTTTAATACTTATGTTATAAGGGTTTGTTTAAATCACTAAAAAACATTTTAATATTTAATAATAATAATTAAAAAAAATAAATTTAATAATTTTAATACTTATGTTATAAGGGTTTGTTTAAATCACTAAATACATATTTTAATATTTCATAATAATAATAATAATAAAACAATTAAATGTAATAATTTTAATACTTATGTTATAAGGGTTTGTTTAAATCACTAAATACATATTTTAATATTTCATAATAATAATAATAATAAAACAATTAAATGTATAATTTTAATACTTATGTTATAAGGGTTTGTTTAAATCACTAAATACATATTTTAATATTTCATATATAATAATAATAATAATAATAAAACAATTAAATGTAATAATTTTAATATTTATGTTATAAGGGTTTGTTTAAATCACTAAATACATATTTTAATATTTAATAATAATAATAATAATAAAACAATTAAATTTAATAATTTTAATATTTATGTTATAAGGGTTTGTTTAAATCACTAAATAAATATTTTAATATTTAATAATAATAATAAAACAATTAAATGTAATAATTTTAATACTTATGTTATATGGGTTTGTTTAAATCACGAAATAAATAAAACGTTTGATATTTAATAATAATAATATGAGATTTGTGAAATCATTCATGATCAGTGAATCAATGGAATATAGGCCGGTGTATTTCTGTCATGATAACATCCCAAACACGTGCAGAAAAGCAAAGCAGCTATCAGCAGCTATCCTCAGAGCTGATGGTTAAGTTGATTAACGAGGTTAATTAATGAGGTTGCTCTTCTCAAACAGCAGGCCGTGATGAAGCAGGACAAGACGTCCACACGGGACACAAAGCCCTTTACTCTGACATTTAACACCTGATAATGTCCTTAAATCAAACCCTCGTCCGGCCTGTCAGCTCTCATCTCGTCACTAATTACACCACGCTGACCAAACCTTCCCCGAGACCGCTAATTGTAAGTGATTACTGTGCATTTACACCCAAATAATAAGCTAAGGGCTCAACTTTCCTATGAATCTGAATCAGTTTTCTGCACAAGGCTAGTAATTGAAAACGGCGTCCAGATGAGCCTCATTCATTTCACTCGGGCTCTCTGTGATTTGAGAAAACACTTTGAAGTCTTTGGTTAACCGCCGTAAGCACACAGTACATGTATAATGTACTTAAGCGGGAAACATGGTTTCCTTCTGAAAAATGAATTTGTGCGGCGCGGCCCCCGACTGTGCTTAATGTGCAAGACACTGAACAGAGACACGTGCTTAAAGAAAGAGTTGGATTTAGTTTTTCCTCTAAATATTTATCACACAGCACTTGTTTTAGTGCTTTTCTGGCCTGAGCAGCTTTGTACGAGTGCATGCTTATATATATGGTGCGTTATAGCAGATGCACAGTAATAACAGCGTTAATGTTATAATGATTCACTTATGAAATAATCAGCAGCTCTACAGAAGACAATAGTGTCATTGTTCAACTCCGCTTAGTTCAGGGCTATTCAGTTCAGTTCAATAATTAAGTCATGAATGTGTAAAATGTATCAACTATTAAACTACTTGTAGTGTTCCTGTGGCTCAGTTGGTAGAGCATTGTGTTAGCAGCGCAAAAGGTTGTGGGTTCGATTCCCAGCGAACACATGCTGACAAAAACTAAATGTATAGTTTGAATGCACTGTAACGTCGCTTTCGATAAAAGCATTGATAAATATGTAAATGTACATCTTAGAAGACAATTGTCTCATTATTCAGTTAAATATAGGCAACCAATTATGAAACAAATTGATCTTAGCAGCTCTATGGATGACAAAACTCAGAATTGAGCAATATAAAACATTGAGCGATATAAACTCAGAATGAGATATAAACTCAGCATTGAGATATAAACTCAGAATTGCGATATAAACTCAGAATTGAGAATAAACTCAGAATGAGATATAAACTCAGAAATGAGATATAAACTCAGAATTGAGATATAAACTCAGAATTGAGATATAAACTCAGAATTGATGATATAAACTCAGAATTGTGATATAAACTCAGAATTGTAGATATAAACTCAGAATTGAGATATAAAACTCAGAATTGAGATATAACTCAGAATTGAGAAGCTTTCATATGAACTGCGTTCTGGAATGAACGGCAGTAAAATCTGTCTCGCATGCATAGACATATGATTCGGGTCGGGCTGTGGCGATATAACATAATGAATAACGTTTATAAAGATGAACTGCCAACCGCACCTCAGACGTACTGTGCTGTATAAGCGCTGTAAGGATCTGGCAGCCGCGCGCGCGGTGGGGGGTCCCTGTTTCAGAGCGGGTCCCTGTACGCTCAGGAAGCGAATCACTCCGAGAGGAGATGTGTGTGCTGCTTTGTTTCCGAGACCGCACAGCTCCCATGAGACGGACGAACACGTCAACAGGGTACAAGAAGAAAACCCTTGGTGAGCTAAAAGCTGTTTGTTCTGCAGCTACCTGAGGGATCGGCTTGGAAGGGGAGCACAAAGTCAAAGAGGAACTTAAATCCGGTGCCAAATTATTAGCTGAAGGCGATTCATTCACATCTGGGATTCATCCGGGCTTTCACTGATCGTCGCTGTCAGGTCGCACATGGGCCAAACGATCAGTGCTGAGAGGAGCACGAAGGGGGGGCAAAGATCTGCAGAGATCAGCGCAGCTGGAAAACATGATATCAGTAATACCTTCAGCACCACGCCAAAAACCGACGTCCCGTTCCAAATTCACATGATTGATTTAGAAACTGAAAGGATATTTCAACAGTGGAAAGCCATTCTGTCTAATTCTGTCATGATTGTTTCTGATAGTGTTTGGCGCTTGTTTGACGTGCTGTGACAGTCATTCAGAAGGCCACGGATGTCTGTGGTTTCAGAACGAGAGACTCTTAAAAACATTGATATTATTGGCCAGTGATATATTAAAAGTTGGACATATAGTACCTCCTACTTCACTTGCTTACTTATAGTACACTCGCATAAACCCCATATATGCACTCTCTAACAATATCCACCCACATTACATATTAGTTACATCACAAAAATGTAATTATTATTATTGAACATATTAACACACATGCACACACACACACACACACGCAACCACACACGCACCTACACACACACCACGCACCACACACAACCACACACACACACACGCACATGCCACAACCACACAGACACACATGACACACAGACACAAACAGACACAGACACGGCAACGCACGCATTGCCGCACGTTATATGCACACACACAGGAACACACATGCACACACCACACAAGACACACACCACAACACACACACAACACACACGTCTATGCACACACAGACACACCTGCACACAGACCACACACACACACACACACACACACACACACACAACCACACACACGTATATGCACACACATGCACACAGACACACACACACACACACACACACACACACACACACAACATGTATATGCACACACAGACACACATGCACACAGACACACACACACACACACACACACACACACACGTATATGCACACACATGCACACAGACACACACACACACAGTGTTTTTTTAACAAAATTTAACCTCAATTTTTTTTTCATTGTTGGTTATTTTAGTAGATGTTAAACTAATTAAAAATGTTACATTGGTAACAACCTAAAATATTGTTTTATATGTAATTTAATTTAATTTAATTTTAAGTTTAATTTATTTCAAGTAACACAAATATTTGTAGTGTTTTAGTTGAACGCTGATATACCAAATCTCAAATGCTTAATTTTTTATTGTTGCAAAATGTAATTATATTACTAATATCGCTCAACTCTAATCTGCTAAATGCGAATGTAAGGCATGAAGATATTAAGATCATGATTTCTGTAAAGCTTGCTGTTAAGTGCTGGAAAAGAGATAGCTGGGAGCAATTTGCTGAAGGACTGGCAACAAATTAAACCAGTCATTTTGACTAATTGCCAGTCATTTGATAACCAGCAGTCTCCATGGCGTGATTCTGTGAGGTTTCTATCAATGTTATCATTGTTCCCAGAGTAACCGCTGTGATATATAAGATTATATAAGACACCAGAGCCATCATAACTTCATAAGCTGACCTTGAACTCAAAACTGAACTTCATGGAGTTCTGTAGAGTTCTGTTCTCCTGAAATGAAGTGCCGGTGTCTAGTATCACTGGAGAAACAGCCAAAAGACCTGCATTAGTTTGTGTCTGGACTCGTCAGCTGATGCATGCTTTAATCATGACATTCAGAGAAATGCTTGAGGATTGCCGTCGTGCGGCTTGAAAATATTTGCGTTATTCATCACAAAGATTCCAATCTTTTGATTCTGTTCAACAAACAGATTCGTACTTTGACTTCTTCTGTGGATTACATTATTACACCAGTAGGTGGCGAGTAAACCTTTCATTCACTCAAAAATATTACTCTTGAAACTGTTTAAGCACCATTTACATTTGTGAGGTTTGCTGGGTTTGAGATTTATGAATAGAAGAACAACAGTTGTATAATAAAAACATATCATTATAGAGTGTCGGGAGAACATTTGACTTCCAAAACACTGGATTTCCAATATACCAACAATTAATACACTAAACTAACTAAATAACGACTCTTTGTTGTTTTTTCAGGCTAAAATATATTTGAAATATATGCTGTTGTAAATAACGAAGCTCGTTGAAATATATTTTTGAAATTTTAAAATATATTTAGTTGCAACCTTCATATACCAAAATTCAAAATGCATGGGGCAATAAAAATACATTTTCTGTGTTTTCGGCTTCTATAATGTGTTATTGACAATAAATATGTGACGTGAATATATATTTTCTTAAATCGAAATACAATTTAAAACGCTTTTTAAAAATGTTATATTGTTCAAATACAAAAATGGCCAAAGAAATTAATGGTGGAAAATATATTGATTTAAATATGTATTGAAACATATTTTATAAAATGTATTTTTTGGCCATTTTTTTGTATTTTGAAACACTGTAAAAGTGATAAAATGACTTAACTTAAAAAAATTGAGAAAACCAGTTGCCTTAAAATCATTCAGTAAATAATATTTTTTACTTTTTTATTTAATCTAATCTGAATTGTCAAATTCGCTTAACTTAAAAAATATATATTATTTACTTAATCATTTTAAGGCAACGGGTTTCCTCATTTTTTGAAGTTAAGTCAACGTGTCCCTTTTTACAGTGAATGAAATGAAATGCAACGAAGTAAATAAATAAAGTCTGTAGGACAGGGATGGGCAGAGTTTAGCTCCGGCACTAATCAAACACACCTGTCTGTAACTTCAGTGATCTTGAAGACATCGATCAGCTTCTTCAGGTGTGTTTGATTAGTGCTGGAGCTCAACTCTGCAGGACACCGGCCCTCCAGGACCAAAGTTACCAATCCCTGCCCAAATCAAGCTCCTTCTGAATCATAATTGAATTAAGTTGGTGACTGAGCTGTTTCTGACCACATTCCATGTTAATTTTTGACTCTTTTTCTGTGTTTTTGGAAGCATAACTTTGGTATCCCAAAGTGGCGCTGGAAGTGGAGCCAGCAATCCTAGAACACTGACATCATCCAAATAACAACCCCTCCACCCATGCAGCTCATGCATCGCTCCAGCGGCGTTCAGTTCATCTTCTGCGAGTCCATCAAAGAGGGAAAAACCTCTGCTCAAAGTGAGCATTCATGGCAAACTCTCCTCCGGTGCATGACGTCTGTTTTCCAAAAGATTTCCTTTACAGTCGAGTACTTCTACCAAGTTCTCTCTCTCTGTCTCTGGATAAAACCAAAATCACTGAGAGGTGTTAAAAACCAAAATGTAAAGCATTTTATAATACACAAAATGCGTTTGAATTATGGTAAACACTTGATAACATTAAATGTGTGCATGAAACATCGATTTAAGTAATATGTGTATATAGGTCAGATGCATGTAAAAAGTTATCCATCCATCATAAGTTGATATTCCGATCATATTTTTTTCCAAGCACATTTGACCAATTCAAAACCACATTAATCTTAATAACTACTATTCATTTTTGTATTTAGTCATTTATAAGTGATGTATAATTGTGCATGAAGGCTGGACGTGAAAACTCCTTAGGTGTGCAGAATTATTAAGCTATGAGCCAAAAAAAATATTGAAAAGTCAAAAATGATTTTTGGGTGCAATACTTGAATTGGCAAAGTTAAGGCATGAACGTCGGACAGAAACATGCCCATTGGGTCAAGGTGGAGAAGAAAAGACACGCTAACTGCAAAAGTATTAATGTGAAGAATTACCATCAGGAACCATTTAGTCTCCAGAAGTTCTCAGAGACTTAAAAATGACCCCCGTTTAATATGAACCAGTGTAGTACAGGGTTCCTCAAAGCGTTCCCTGGAGGGCCAATCTGCCACAGAGTTTATCTCCAACCCTGATCAAACTCAGCTGCCTGGGATTGTCTAACGATCCTGAAGACTGATTAGCACGCTCAGGTGTGTTTGATTAGGGTCATAGCTAAACTCTGCAGGAGTGGGTCAGATTTGAGGATACCTGCTGTAGTACAATACATGAAGACTGAGACTGGTGTTTTAAAGGCTTTCTGGGAGTGAGTCTTTGTACCACTGTTTAAAGAATTGATCTTTTTAGTCCATCTCCGATCCTGAAAAGTCTGTTTTTCTTTAACAGTAATGAGAATGAGCTTATTTTTGTTTTGTACTAGGCTACTAAGAAATGGGACAGATTCAAAAGTGCTTAATTGTCACGCAAATTAGGTTACAATTAAAAAATAGATAACTTTTATATTATACTGTATACAAAATAGAATTTGATTGAGGGTTGAAATATGGCGATGTTCACTGGTGTCAAATGTATTTTATGTTTTGTTAATTAACCTACGATGAATTGACGGCAACTCAAAAAAAGAGGCGATATTTATGTGCAACACTGACATTTAGAGTATTAAGACAACTACTGTTGTAGAAATAGTTATAATTTGTTAAGTCTAATTTGTGTTTTCTGACTTTCAGGGCTTCTCATCCATTTACCCAGCATCCTTAGCAAACCTCTGCATGATGAGCACAGAGAAGAATCCACTAAACCATCTGTTATAATACGTCAGCAAGCATGTGCTTCTCATTAATCATGACATCTTCAGACCTCATCGAACTGAATATAATCCACGGCATATCTATCGCTCGAGATCAAGCTCACACTGTATGAGCGGCCTGCTAGAGGAGGACCGGGAACAGTGAGCGAAATCCTCACTCAGCACCATCTCACGAAACATGCTCCCGATTCTGCTGAACAATAAACATCATGAACCTCTCAGGTGACCATCAGAGAGAGCAGGTCTAAACACACAAACACATGCATCGAAGAGACCACACAAGCAGAGGGAGGAAGGCGATGCTCGTTCAGACGAGACCTGCCCGAGCGTGAGATGACACGGTGAAGGTAAAGCATGTAAAGAGAGAGGGAAGACAGAATTATGCTATTAGTGTAATTATTAGAATGCAGTCAGAATCCTAAAATTCAATATATGGGTTTTTGTCTAACATTTCTATATGAGACAATTAAGCAATATTACATGAGTATGAATGCAAATTAATTTAGTTAAAGGACTGTTTTAGTTCCATCGTGCCCACAAAAGTGGTCCAAAACCAAGCAACATACAGTGCTTCCTGAATGATTCAGCATTTTTGAATCCTTCAATGATTCAACGATCCATTTATAAAGACTCGCGTCGTTCCTAAATTAATCAGTCATCTGGATGAACTGGTTGAGTGAATCATTCAATGATTCAACGGTCCATTTATAAAGACTCGTTCCTAAATGAATCAGTCATCTGGATGAACTGGTTGAGTAAATCATTCAATGATTCAACGGTCCATTTATAAAGACTCGTTCCTAAATGAATCGGTCATCTGGATGAACTGGTTGAGTGAATCAATGATTCAATGGTCCATTTATAAAGACTCGTTCCTAAATGAATCGGTCATCTGGATGAACTGGTTGAGTGAATCATTCAATGATTCAACGGTCCATTTATAAAGACTCGTTCCTAAATGAATCGGTCATCTGGATGAACTGGTTGAGTAAATCATTCAATGATTCAACGGTCCATTTATAAAGACTCGTTCCTAAATGAATCGGTCATCTGGATGAACTGGTTGAGTAAATCATTCAATGATTCAACGGTCCATTTATAAAGACTCGTTCCTAAATGAATCGGTCATCTGGATGAACTGGTTGAGTAAATCATTCAATGATTCAACGGTCCATTTATAAAGACTCGTTCCTAAATGAATCAGTCATCTGGATGAACTGGTTGAGTGAATCATTCAATGATTCAACGGTCCATTTATAAAGACTCGTTCCTAAATGAATCAGTCATCTGGATGAACTGGTTGAGTGAATCATTCAATGATTCAACGGTCCATTTATAAAGACTCGTTCCTAAATGAATCAGTCATCTGGATGAACTGGTTGAGTAAATCATTCAATGATTCAACGGTCCATTTATAAAGACTCGTTCCTAAATGAATCGGTCATCTGGATGAACTGGTTGAGTGAATCATTCAATGATTCAATGGTCCATTTATAAAGACTCGCGTCGTTCCTAAATGAATCAGTCATCTGGATGAACTGGTTGAGTGAATCATTCAATGATTGAACGGTCCATTTATAAAGACTCGTTCCTAAATGAATCAATCATCTGGATGAACTGGTTGAGTGAATCATTCAACGACTTACTCTTTAAGTCTCCTACTGCACTGCAAACAAAGTTGAGCAAACTTAAACAAATTAATGCAATCAGCTTCAGCAGATTTTTGAGTTCTCTCAACTTTTTGTTATTTACATTTAGTCATTTTATCCAAAGCGACTTACAATTGTTATATAAACTTAAAACAACAAGTTGAGAAAACTCACAAATCTGCCTTAAAACATTAAAAATCTCTCAACTTTAGATTTTTTACAGCATTGTAAGAAAGTAAATAGTTGAGCAATCTTAAAAAGCTGTCCGCGGTAGACCAATCACAAAGGACTGCGCCATCTGACCAATCACAGCAGAGAGGGCTCACGGAAAGGCGGGGTTTAGAGAGAACTGCTTCGCTCGAGTCGTTTAGATATGAGGAACAATTAAAGCTATTTTATGAGAAAACTAAAGGATGACTTTGGATGCATGTACACCTGTTTTAGGACACTCTTAAAACAATATTAGCAACCTTAAAAATGGCATAATAGGGGCACTGTAAATTTTTATGGTTGCTCGACTTTGTTTTTACAGTGTTTTGGTTTCACTTTAGTATAATTACATTTTTAAATAATATTTTTGTATTTCAGTATTCAAATGTTGAGATGCAGCTTCTGTGGCACTTCTGATTAAAACTAGTTAATCGAGTTTAATGTAATAAGACTCAATATTGACTCAATACTGTTTTTGATCGATGTTGTCAACAAAAATAGTTCAAAACTGAGCGACACACACCTGTGTTTCTTTCTTTAATCAGCTTTTTTGAACAAATCAATGATTCAAAGATCCATCCATAAAGACGGTCACTTTATTCTTCAATAAATCAGTTGTTTGAGTGTGGTTGAGTGAATAATTCACTCATTTAGCCTCCTACATGTTTAAAGTGTCATTTCATTACAAAGTGAATGTTTCATATTTAAATATTATTATTAGTTTAAATTTCATTGCATTGTTTGCAGTGTAAATGCATCTAAAGATGTCATCTAAATGTTTCTGTAGTGCGAAACTGGATTGTGTTGATGCTGCTTTTATTAGATTGAATGTATTGATTAAATGTAAGAATTTGATGAATACATTTGATAAGGTTAGAAAAAAATGGCATTATAAAAGTAAAAACGCCCCTAGAATCAATTTAAGGTGGCAAATGTCACACTTAAGGAGAAAGTTCAAAGAGGTTTGGGTCACAAAGTTTGGCAATCCTTAATAATCAAGACTTTCGACTTGTTTCACACTTAATTAAACAACATGAAGTAGTACAACATCACTTCCTTCAGAATTCATGCAAGGTATGCGATCAGATTTCTAATTTGAAGCTGTGTTATATCGATTCTGGCACCCAACATCACGACAAGATGATATTTTATGCTCTTTATGTAGCCGAATCTGCGCTGGCTTTCTCTTTGTTTTGCTTCCAGCTTAGCGCGGTGATGTCGGCCCTAACTAGATACCTGTGATTGGCCTGGCCGTGCGTCACTCAGACAACAACAGGCCAATCAGAAGAGAGGCTCATGAATATTAATTAGACGGGACAAAATCGACCGAGAGACTACACTAGAGCTATATCTATAAAGTATACTGAGATGGTACTTATACCGCAAATATATATTCTTAAGGACATCAAAATCTACAATAAACTCCAGAAAGGTGTATAATATGGGACCTTTAAGGCGGCTTAGCTGCCAGAGAAGATTTTTCTGGCATTTCGACAACAGCTTCTGTTCACACATGACCTCTAAATGGAAGTAAAATATTCAGAAAACGCTTTCAGTTTTATTCGTCTAACTTTATCTTGCCAAAGAATGACCTGACATTTGTTCGAACAGAAAATCCAATGACGGCAAACAGTCAAAATGTACATCAGTGGAACTGAAATCTCAAACATGCGATGAAAAGAGAGATAAAATCACACAAAAAAACTTGGGCGAGACTCTCTTTTCTTTCGCTCAAGTGCTTTATTATATTAAAGCAAAGCACATTTGAAGTAGATTCTGCCGTTAAAGACGTAACCCAATCCGTGGTTTAAATGGAGGTAGAGAGGAAAGGGTGGGCAGAGGAACAAGCCAGCTTTAATGCAGGGAAATAACGCTTGGCGCATGTTTGTCTTGCTGTGCCATTAATACTGTCGCCTTTTTCATCCCTAATCCTTACAACAACACAGCCTTCGGGAACTAATAAATGGACGTATTCGATTTCCTCCGTCCATGCCAAACACCACAGCCTCACCTTCATGAGCTCGAGGGTCATTGGCTGTTTATACTCTGGGCGTTCTCCTTATTGATATTACATATCAGCTGGTGCTCAGCACAGTCAGTGAGCATTAGAGATAAGCTCGTGTAACATGGATCATATCAAAGACCTGAGCACAAACACAGATGCCATCGTCCTCAAGCACATAGCGCTTCAAAGCGTCCAGACCCTCCCAAAGTAGAGTCAACAGCGGCCCGTGAGAACGGCCCGCTCGGGAGAGGACCTGATTGAAAGCCGTGCCACTTCATGACCTCACAGAGATGCGTTCGCTGATGATAGACGAGAGGCCGAGCGTGTGTGGTTTGTTTGCAGCGGCTGGAATTATACAGGCATAGAGATTGAGTTCGATTGAGTTGGAGAACATAATAGATTATGGATGGTTTTTAACCTAGATCATTTTTGTTCTCCAGCTGATGAACGTTAACAACCTTGACAGCCAATCAGAATCCATCCTGAATTAAAGCGCTGGAGCATTTAAAGTGGCAGATGACAAAACTGCAGCTTGTTCTTATAATAAACAATGTTATTTAGTGTAGTGTAGTTGGTGGTGTGAATGGGCCTTTATTCTAAAAACACGTTTTATTTCTTTTCTTTAAAAGTCTTATATTTACCCCCTGTTTAATGCATTTACCCGACCACATAATTGGGTTATTAGGCAGAATCAGTAGATCGTGCATATAAACGCACTCAAAGCCTTTGTAATTGTCACTAGTGAGTCGACAAGGCTTTTAAACCCATCTGGTTGTTCAGAGATGGAAGGGTGTGCTCAATAATAATGTTTCTTATACTGTAATTCATGTACTGGTGTTCACCCAAGGCCAGGGGAAGTTATAACCATAACACAGTTAGGACAATAACCCTATATTGGTACCCGAGATGTATTTTTGTCTTTCTGTAGTGACTGGCTGAAGTGACCAGTGACAGATCATAACAATCATCCCAAAGCTGACCTGCAGAGGTAGAAACGTTAAACAAATAAAGCCAAAGAATGAGCCTGATGTCTAGTCATTCATAAGACAGAAGATGAAAACAAGGGCTGGGAGTTTTGATTTGCAACAGACAGTGTTGCGGAAAGTCATTTTTAAAAGAAATGCATTAGAAAATTACATTAGTTACTTTTTATGGTAAGTGTTACATTAGTTTTGTGTTACTTTTTACATTTGGGCTGGGCTTGCTTGTTTGTTTTCAATATAAAAAATTACGTTTTTGACTAAACGCATGTTCACGTTTAGTCTATAGAGTTACAGTAACCATCATGTACACACACACACACACACACACACACACACACACACACACACACACACATGTTGGTTTTTATGGTTTACGGGGACTTTCCATAGGCGTAATGGTTTTTATACTGTACAAGCTGTATGTGCTATTGCCCTACACCTACCCTACACCTAAACTTAGCCCTCACAGGAGACGGTGCATTTATATTTTCCCTCAAAAAAACTCACTCTGTATGATTTATAAGCGTTTTAAATTATGGGGACACTGAAAATGTCCTCATAAATCACCTTCTCCTTGTAATACCTATGTCATACCCATGTCATTATACAAATTTGTGTCCTCATAAACCACATAAACATGCACACACACACACACACACACACACACACACACACACACACACACACACAGAGAGACACACACACACACACACACACACACACACACACACACACACACAGAGAGACACACACACACACACACACACACACACACACACACAGAGAGACACACACACACACACAGACACACACACACACACACACACACACACACAGAGAGACACACACACACACACACACACACACACACACACACACACACAGAGAGACACACACACACACACAGACACACACACACACACACACACACACACAGAGACACACAGACACACACACACACACACACACACACACACAGAGACACACACACACACACACACACACAGAGAGACACACACACACACACACACACACACACAGAGACACACACACACACACACACACACACACAGAGAGACACACACACACACACACACACACACACAGAGAGACACACACACACACACACACACACACACACACAGAGAGACACACACACACACAGAGAGACACACACACAGAGAGACACACACACACACACACACACACACACACACACACACAGAGAGACACACACACACACAGAGAGACACACACACAGAGAGACACACACACACACACACACACAACGTCTCTGCATTTCTCTGAATATGGAGACAGGAGAGCTGTCAGTCAATAAACAGGGAAAGCAAATTAACACGCATTACTTATTTGAAAAAGTAAATTATAAAGTTATGTTACTTTACTAGTTACTTGAATAAACAAACTCAAGTTACTTGTAATGCATTACCCCCAACACTGTGTCACGGAATAAAAGGGGAAACAAAGTAACTTACTTATTTGAAAAAGTAACTCATTGTAAATTTAAATGTTATGCATTATTGGCTACTTGAAGAAGGTAATCGGATTACATGATTTGCATTACTTGTAATGCATTACCCTCAACACCAGCAACAGTACATACAAGAGCATGAACTCTGCACGACGAGGTAAGAAAACCTCTGAAATAACCAGCTTGAGCGCTTGGTACTGTCTGGATGCCTATAAACAACACACGGCCTCATTAACAGTCTCAGTGCTGTTTGGGTGAGCTATCACACAACCTGTTATCCATGTGTTTTTTGGAAACCGTGACACGCATGCTGAGAGGCAAACTCCGCTGTCCCGCCACAGGCATTTACCATGGCAGAAACTACTTGATGAAGAAACCACTCTGCACCATGTTGGACACGGAGATCTTCTCCAATAAACAAATCAAAAAAGAGATGTTCTAAACACCAGAATATGCATATGCACCAGGTGATCCCCTTTTCATCTGGGACTTTGCTACGTGCAGTCTTTCTCCATTCTCTTCTTTTTTCCGTGAGATTTTTCTCACTCACTCCGCCGGGGCCAAAGCCCTCGTCTGTTTATTTGCTAAAAGACATACCGGGAAGTACAACTTCAAACAATGGCCTGAAGTTATAAACCTCATTCCTTTCTGTGGCCCACCTGGATGAAGCCGTGAAACGGAGGGAAAATTCCTAAGGAATGAGGACTCGCCAAACAAAGACTGTCTGGGAGCAGCACATTTTTGGGAAGGTACAGAGAGAAAAGTAAAAAAAAAGGGCAATGGTACCAATGTTAGCTCCTCTGAAACCGCTGCAACACTGGCTCTCTGGATGTTGGCGGGACTAGTGTGGAAGACATACTGAACAAAGATGATAGGAACTCACAGATTTTCAATTACAAACATGATTTTTTTTTTCTGTGGCTGTTCATTTACACAACAACAGGGTGCTTAAAAATGCAAACTTTTAAAAACGGGTTTCATAGTGCATATTTTTGAAAACAATGCCATTTACCTTCTCCGTGTAAGCTACAAAAAAAAGTATTTTTGTGAAAACGGTGAAATCGTGCATATTACAAGCTCGTGACTTTCTTTTTCGAATGCATTCGTGTGCAGGTGCTTAGTGTTTGTTTACACAGTGACATCGCCACCTACTGGCCTGGCATGCATAAAACAGCATTTTCAGTTGATCCGTGTAAATGGGGATCGTTAATATTTGTGTGCAAATCTTTTCAAATATGCAAAGTAAAAACTTTTCTATGACGTGGCACGCTTTCATGTATGTTGCATTACGGAAGAAATCATCTGTTGCTACTTTTGCTTCATTAAAACTTACTCAAATCAAAATCCTCGTTTGTGTAAAGTAAACACACCTGGTAATAAAGCTCATTCTGGGACTTCTCCATACTGTTTCTGACTCGAGGTTTCCTTTGCCGTAGTAGGTTAGCAGTCTAAAGGGAATCACATCTTTCCATTTTCTCTGTTGGCTTTTGTGCAACCGGTCTGATTTGTGTATTCTTTTGTTCAGAATGTAATTATGACCCATTTGGAGGACTCAAAATAATCAAGCTGACTCAAATGGCAGCAAGCACAATGGACTTTTCATTCCCTTCACATGACATTTCCATTCCAGATTTCATTCCTAATTCAGAAAACACCCAAGTGAGATCCGTATATCTAGACTTTATGATGTTTGATGGTCTGATGGTGCATTAAATGTACTGTACGTTCCCCCCATTATTAGAAATGTATAACATTGTATAACACACTCTCAGAAATAAAGGTACAAAAGCTGTCACTGGGACGGTGTTTGTATCTAAAGGATCCATTTTGGTCCATAAGAAGTGTACATATGTGAACCTAATAGGTACAAAAGCGTATCTTTTGAAAAGGGTACCGCCCCAGTGACAGCTTTTGTACCTTTATTTCTGAGAGTGTATGTTTCATTGTCCAATACATTTTATTATATAAGGTAGTCTTAAAAAATAATATTGTAATATATGGCCTTCACCGTCTGCTTTTCACATCGAGCGTCCGAAATGAAACTTTGAAAGAATTATTCTGCTCTATTTCAGCTTCTACCGCTTACATAACACACAAGTTGGTAAAAAAGCAGTTGGTGAGATGCTGAAGATTCTTCAGGACACAGAGTTAAAGCTATTCAGGAACTCAGTGAGAACAACATGAAGGCAGAGCGTAATCATAATTTGTAACTTGCAGGGATTTAATTATAAGCTCTAATTGGTATCAGTTAATGCTCAATCGTCTGAAAACTAGACGTGGGTTAATGCATACCAGGAAACATATTTATTATTGAATATGCAGTTATGTGTTGCAGCTTTTTGGACCATTGAGATTGTACTGTGTGTGAAAAGAACTATGCACAGCAATAGGAACCACGCAACGAACAAATTGGGGACCAACCCCTTTGTAGCCATAATTTTAAATACAAAAAGTATTTGTGACTTTATTAGTTACTTGAAAAAGTAATCTGATTATGTAAATCCATTAACACTGTTAAGTTTCAAAACTTCAGTGTAGTAAGTTTTATCATCTAAGTTTATTATAGCTGTGAGCTTCTGACGAACATTGTATTTCTAGAACAACGTGGAAAATTAATGTTATGATTAAGTATTTTACAAAGTGGATGCATTTGATCATTTCAACAGAGCTGCAGTGCCATAATTACAGTAATTGGATTAGACCAAACCCATTCTTATCTTATGTAAATGCAGTGTTGGGGAAAGTTACCTTTAAAAGCAATGCATTACAATATTGCGTTACTTTATAAAAAATTAACTGATTGTGTTGCTTTTTATGGAAAGCGTTGTGTTTGTCACCTGGGCTGACCTTGTTTGTTTATTTTTTAATCACAAAAATCCTAAAAGTGGATTCCCTTTTTGGCAGCTGGAACACCAAATGTTAAATTAATATTTAATAAATTAATAGGACGCTTCTCTGCACCTCATTCCCAAGTTCTCTCCGCATGAGGAGCGCTGTCAGTCAGTAAATGGAATAACACAGTAACGTGCATTACTTATGTGTGACCCTGGACCACAAAAAAACAGTCTTAAGTCAGATTTATGTTAAATAAATAATATTTCCATTGATGTATTGTTTGTTATGATAGGACAATATTTAGCTGAGATATAACTATTTGAAAATCTGGAATCTGAGGGTGCAAAAAAATATCAATGTATTGAGAAAATCATCTTTGAAGTTGTCCAAATTAAGTTCTTAGCAATGCATATTAAT
The DNA here is from genome assembly GCA_003573665.1 of Oxygymnocypris stewartii. Lineage (NCBI taxonomy): Eukaryota > Metazoa > Chordata > Actinopteri > Cypriniformes > Cyprinidae > Oxygymnocypris > Oxygymnocypris stewartii. The sequence continues at coordinate 19,465 of QVTF01001115.1, read as the reverse complement.
AATCAAAATTAAGTTTTTATATATTTACAGTAGGAAATGTACAAAATATCTTAATGGAACATGATTTTTTACTTAATATCCTAATGATTTTTGGCATAAAAGAAAATCAATAATTTTGACCCGTACAATGTATTTTTGGTTATTGCTACAAATATACCCAGCGACTTGCTCCAGGGTCACATTTGAAAAATTAACTTCAATATTTTGTTGTAAAAGTATGTGTTACTTTACTAATTACTTGAAAAAGGAATCTGATCACGTAGCTCATGTTATGTAAATGCACTACACAGGTTTATTATTTAGTATTTATATGTAAGCATTTGGCAGAGACTAGTGATCCAGAGTGACTTGCATTGCTATTTTTCATCAGTTCTCTGACGTTGTTAATGATCACATCTGCATGCATGTAAACAAATGAAATATTTCAGCTTTGAATCAACTCTCAAACCCACTGCTGTTTGGGAAACTCTTGTGTCATAATGTTAAGGTACCTTAATGTCATAAGGTACCTTGCCCTCCACCTCCCCAATCTCCACCTTCTTCTTAGGTACCTTGCCCTCCACCTCCCCAATCTCCACCTTCTTCTTAGGTACCTTGCCCTCCACCTCCCCAATCTCCACCTTCTTCTTAGGTACCTTGCCCTCCACCTCCTCAATCTCCACCTTCTTCTTAGGTACCTTGCCCTCCACCTCCCCAATCTCCACCTTCTTCTTAGGTACCTTGCCCTCCACCTCCCCAATCTCCACCTTCTTCTTAGGTACCTTGCCCTCCACCTCCTCAATCTCCACCTTCTTCTTAGGTACCTTGCCCTCCACCTCCCCAATCTCCACCTTCTTCTTAGGTACCTTGCCCTCCACCTCCCCAATCTCCACCTTCTTCTTAGGTACCTTGCCCTCCACCTCCTCAATCTCCACCTTCTTCTTAGGTACCTTGCCCTCCACCTCCCCAATCTCCACCTTCTTCTTAGGTACCTGCCCTCCACCTCCCCAATCTCACCTTCTTCTTAGGTACCTTGCCCTCCACCTCCCCAATCTCCACCTTCTTCTTAGGTACCTTGCCCTCCACCTCCTCAATCTCCACCTTCTTCTTAGGTACCTTGCCCTCCACCTCCCCAATCTCCACCTTCTTCTTAGGTACCTTGCCCTCCACCTCCCCAATCTCCACCTTCTTCTTAGGTACCTTGCCCTCCACCTCCCTCATCTCCACCTTCTTCTTAGGTACCTTGCCCTCCACCTCCCCAATCTCCACCTTCTTCTTAGGTACCTTGCCCTCCACCTCCCCAATCTCCACCTTCTTCTTAGGTACCTTGCCCTCCACCTCCCCAATCTCCACCTTCTTCTTAGGTACCTTGCCCTCCACCTCCTCAATCTCCACCTTCTTCTTAGGTACCTTGCCCTCCACCTCCTCAATCTCCACCTTCTTCTTAGGTACCTTGCCCTCCACCTCCCCAATCTCCACCTTCTTCTTAGGTACCTGCCCTCCACCTCCCCAATCTCCACCTTCTTCTTAGGTACCTTGCCCTCCACCTCCCCAATCTCCACCTTCTTCTTAGGTACCTTGCCCTCCACCTCCCCAATCTCCACCTTCTTCTTAGGTACCTTGCCCTCCACCTCCCCAATATCCATCTTCTTCTTAGGTACCTTGCCCTCCACCTCCCCAATATCCATCTTCTTCTTAGGTACCTTGCCCTCCACCTCCCCAATCTCCACCTTCATCTTAGGTACCCTTGCCCTCCACCTCCCCAATCTCCACCTTCATCTTAGGTACCTTGCCCTCCACCTCCCCAATCTCCACCTTCTTCTTAGGTACCTTGCCCTCCACCTCCCCAATCTCCACCTCCTTCTTAGGTACCTTGCCCTCCACCTCCCCAATCTCCACCTTCTTCTTAGGTACCTTGCCCTCCACCTCCCCAATCTCCACCTTCATCTTAGGTACCTTGCCCTCCACCTCCCCAATCTCCACCTTCTTCTTAGGTACCTTGCCCTCCACCTCCCCAATCTCCACCTCCTTCTTAGGTACCTTGCCCTCCACCTCCCCAATCTCCACCTTCTTCTTAGGTACCTTGGCCCTCCACCTCCCCAATCTCCACCTTCTTCTTAGGTACCTTGCCCTCCACCTCCCCAATCTCCACCTCCTTCTTAGGTACCTTGCCCTCCACCTCCCCAATCTCCACCTTCTTCTTAGGTACCTTGCCCTCCACCTCCCCAATCTCCACCTTCTTCTTAGGTACCTTGCCCTCCACCTCCCCAATCTCCACCTTCATCTTAGGTACCTTTCCCTCCACCTCCCCAATCTCCACCTTCTTCTTAGGTACCTTGCCCTCCACCTCCCCAATCTCCACCTTCTTCTTAGGTAGCAGCGGACAGCAAGCCAAATAAGATAACTCGATTTCCTAATGATTATATGGGCAAACGAACATGTTAAATGCACTTCATGATTTAATATCAAATACAGATACAGATTTAGAATTTAGATTGAAGCATTTTGACTTGCATTGCTTTTGCTGCATGTGTTTTGTCAGTTCGTGCATTCCTTTGAAATGGACCCCGTGCTGTACTGTTTGATCTTCAGGAATGTCCTCTCAGGTTAAAGGTTTATGTAGTTCTGATGGTTTCCTTGACACTGTGCTTCCTGCACAGCTCGTTAACCTCCTCAAACGACCCACACACACAGACAAACTCACCCAGGGCTATTTTTAAACATCACTTCAAACGAGAACGGCGCTCAGCTGCCTCTTTTCCCCGATCGTGCCCATGTGTGTTCCAGAAAAAGTCTTGAGTTGATCACTTTAACAGACGAGCCATTCAGTTGGAGTTTGCTATTTAAAGAAAGACCCCTAGATATACGCAGCGGGACTCCCCTCACTCGTTTGTTTACCTCGAACCTCCCGGGAGGCCAAATATGAGAGTGTGAATTCTTGAAGGGCCCCTACATGGCATGGAAAGCATCTTGTAAAGAGCTGGAACATTTGCCGTCTTTCAAAGCCTGCAAGATTTGTCTTTCTGTTCTTTACAATTTGTCTCCTTTCGTAACCATTCTATATTTTACTTTCTGCAGGTCTCAAAGTATTCATTTGCCCACAACTTAAAAAATGTCTTAAGAACGTATTAATGCACTGCAAAAATTAATATCTTCCTTAGTATTTTTGTCTTGTTTTCCAGAACGCATATCTAAAAATATTTTTACATTAAAACGCATTTACTTGAGGTGCAAAACGAAGATAAACAGTTGTTGTTGTTTTGTAGAAACTCATCAAAATTAAGTAAACTTATGATGAAAACAAGAACAAATATTTGTCAGTGAGTTATGAAGACTTGTTTTCCCTTTGAATTAAGTTTAGCTAATGAGCCTTTTGGAAGATATTTGGTTTTGTTATAATCATAAACTGATCAGTTTCTCAAAAAACAAGACTTTATGATCTTTAGACATTTGCACTGGAAAACAAGACAAAAGCTCTTTTTTGCAGTGTGTTCAAAAGTTTCAGTAGAAGTTATTTGCATCTAGCTATTTTTTAATGAATTAAAAAGTAATATAAATTGTATTTTCAAACTTTGAAGTGTCTAATACAACTCATTGTGGGTTCCCTAGACATTAACATTCATTGACGATATTTTGTTGCATTGAGTTCTGTTCAATTAGTTCCTTGAATTTTCTTTAATTTGTCTTTAAAACTATCTTCATGAAAAATGCAGGCACTATAGATGTTCTCATTTGCTAAAATGTGTATTATAAAACTGCTGATGAAACTTAAAACAGCACTTTCAACGCAATCAAATCTACTTCTCCACCGTTTGTCCCATTTAATACAAGCGCGGCCGCTTCAGACAGCCATAGGACTCTCATTAAACTAGACATGGGTCATTTATCAGCGTAAACCTCTGCTCAAGTAATCACCTGCGGTTCCTCGCAGATCTTAACCGAAGCAAAGACCTGGAACAAAATCCATAGTCCAGCGAAAAACCATTTGGCTCCGCAACAAGCCTATTTCCTTTCTCCACAACGACTGAACTCCTGCTGTTTTGTTTTCTATGTTCATTATTAAGGTGATGTGGTCTCATGTAGGACTTTAGTGATGGCGTATGAGCATAACGGCGTCTACGCCGGACACGCTGTGATGTGATAAAATCAGAATAATAGAATTTAAATTACTTCTTATTGTTACACTAAAGGCAGCTTGTGATATTTATATTCTAATTTGCCTAATTTTGTTTAGGTGATGCTTTTAGACATTTATTTTGACATGTTGAGAAGTCAGTAAATGAGAAGAAAGGAGATCTGATTAATAAATTATTATGACTTGTAACCTCTGCAGCTTGTGTGTTTTTCTACTGTTAGCCAAACTCACCCGTAATAACTGGATTGCGTAATCAGATTGCAAAATGTAGTACTCGTAGCTGGATTATATCGCATTTTAAAATCCACTTTTTATGGATTACATGATATATTGCATCTAGTGTAATGCCATTGTTGTGTTCATGTTCTCGGTTCATGTAATGCAGTGATTCTCAAATCTTTTCCCAGTCAAACATCTTTGATTTAACATATCAACCACACATTCACTTGTTCACGGTTCTCTGGCGTTGTTAATGGACACATCGACATGCAGGTAATCAAATGAAATATTTCTGTTTTTATCAACTCACTAACCCACTGCAGTTCTTATATTAACCCCAGTTTGGGAAACTCTTGAGTAATCTCAAATAATGGAATATATTTTCTCTCTCTTTGCATTTTTTTGATGATACAGTTGCATTAAAAAAAGTCAAGTGATACATTTAAAGTTCAAAACAAAAAAAGTAATCTAAAAGCTATTTAAAAACCTAGATATACCATTTTCATCATGTAATCTGTAATCAGTAATGGATTACAGTTTAAGTAATCTACTCAACTCAGTGTGTGTTCATCAGTGAAAACACATTGATTGTGTTACTTTTCTGAGCAATCACACTTAAGCGTATCTAGAATCCGAAACATCGTCGAGAGTTGGCGAATTTCTAAAACATGCTGCACTCAAAACACTCCCATTGTAACCTCCCAAAGCACCCTAGCATTGTGGAGATAGTTTTTCATAATCGCGAATTCAAGTCACATTTATATAAACAATCTACAAATGAGAGCAGGCTGCCGAACTGTGCTGTAATGTATTGATTAAGGACATTGAAAGCTGTGCATGTGTGAACCCGGCATGAGGCAACAGGCCTTGGGTGGCAGTGAAAATCTGCAAGCGATTAAAAGACTTCAGATTCTTTCATGATTAGATAGAAGTTCTCCCCGGGTGTGTTTTGTAACGGTAGGTCATCTATAAAGTACAGTTACAGCTTAAAGTCACATTTCATGAAAGGCTTTAAGGTCTGTGGGTGGCTTACTGAGCTTAAGTGTGTTGTTTAGTTAAGTATCTTGATTTCTTCTTATCGTCACCCGTCAGTTTAATTGCTTTCTGGAGTGTGGAGAAAGTAGATTAAACCACACACTTGACATATTTTTGGCTCTAGGTTTATTGAGCCTGTTTATAGGGGACCGGTTGCAATAATTTACACAACTGCATGTAATAAAAGTTGTGCTTGTGCCAATAATGAGGCTTGTGAAACTTAGTGACTCCTTGTGTGAGGCTGCTATAGTTCAGTTCAGATAGAAAGTCTCAGGTATTATGTCACGAAAGGTCAAAGCAGAAATATGACGTTACAGAGCGTCTAGAGATACACAACGCCCGGCTGATCAGGGTTTGAGGTGCGACGAGAACAACTCTCAAAGGCACAACAACTATGACCTTCACCAGAGCTTGCGGTGATAAAAACAAGCAGAGATGTCAGAAAAGAATCAATCAGGAGGTTAGTGAAGGGTGATGTTAACCTATGCTAGAAGGAAGAAAAGCAGCATCATAGTGTCGTAGTTGCGTAACATTTGATTGTTGTTCATCAGCTTTTGGTGATTATATAATGTGCCTTAAAGTTGCTAAGCTTGGGTTTCTCAATATTACTTTTAATGCAATGCTTAGCATTGATATGTACTTTTTCCAATGAACACTAGAAAGCTTTATTATCTTAAGAAACGAAATTAAGATATACTGATGAAGACAGAGATTATTGGACAAAATGCATATGAATATGCTTAAAGAACCCCAACTTGTCTCCATTTTCGTTTAGGTTGCCAAATAGCAATTTGGACATGTGAAATGCCTACTTTTGTTAAAACACTCAGATTGGTTGCAGATGCAAATGTTTTATATTGTGCATGGCTTTGGGATGATGTTGTGTTGTGGTGAAAAACTCAAGACTGGTAACTGTAAGGTATCGAGTTCAATCCATGCAAAGAATGAGCCATGAACTAATGATCTTGAGTAACACCGGTGTGCTCCAAGGCAATTAGATCTTCTTTAGGAGTAAAAAAGGCACTTTGGATAGACTTTAGAGGTCTACTTGGGACCCATTTAATTTGTTGTACTCACCAGGTCATGCATTGCCCTCATCGCAGTGTCTATTTACACTTAGTGCAAATAACCCACCTTGTTGGCAGAGGCTATGTACACTAACATGTGATTAGGATAGTCAACATTATAAAAAACACTTTAAATCGTCAGGTTCAGTGACGCAGACGGTAAAGCATGTGCCGTGGTCTTTTTAACGCGATTGACCCGGGTTCGAACCTGCATTTTGCCAAACTTTTTTAACATATCACATGTTAAAGGCCTTTATTTTCAATAAAATTAAGGTCATAACAAAAAAGTTGAAAATAAAGTATCAGGTAGGCGCAGGGAGGGCTTTATTGGGCCAATACGGTATTATTGCATACTGTTTTATAATGTAATACAATACTGAAGTGCAGATAAGTGCCACTACTTGCAACAAGTAGTATAAATAGCTATTTTAACATAGTGAAAATAGCATCTATCGCTAAGAAAATATGCCATTTGCATTTAGTATGAATAGAATCTAATTGCTATTTACACTTACTTTATAGCTCTAACA
>QVTF01001115.1:2500-7500 GCA_003573665.1 Oxygymnocypris stewartii | reverse complement strand
TTCATGCAACCCACAATTTGAATTTACGTTTGCTTCAGCCTGAGGCTTATTCATTTCACTTTTGGTGTGTTTTACATTAGCCAAAAAATATAACTTTACATGTTAAAAACAAACAAACAAGCCAAAAAAGTAACGTAGCTCATTACTGTCCATAAATAGAAACTAAGTAATGCAATAAGATATTGTTTTATGGTGTGACACAATATTATAATGCTTTACTTTTAAAAGTATCTTTCCCCAACACTGCACACAAGTCTATAGATGCATAAACCATTTTAGATGAAATTGAGCAAGACAAACAATCGTTGCTCGTTTTACTCTTTCCGCTCATCTTTTGTAAGTATATAAAATTACTGTAACGGGACACACACATCATCAGAAACGGTGCGGTGAACGGTTGTACCAAAAAATGGGTCAATGCATTCCTTTCCCATGTAGCATTTCTGAGAGTGTCGAGCAACTTTCAAGGAAAGGAAAGAGAAAAAGAAACGTGTCAGCGAGGTGTTCAGGGGGAAGCAGGAGGCAGTCTGTTTTGAAGACAGGAGCGTGTTTAATTACTCTGTGCATGCTGTAATCTACGAAACACGGCCATGAAACATCGAGAGAGTCAGTGTGTGTGTTTGCAGACGCCATCCATGAGAGGGCAGCGTTCACGGAGCACACCCCCGACCTACATAATAATTTTGTTCAATCCAGGTGCAGAAAAATTCATTAAAGCCCTTATAAGTCATGCTCAATCAAAAGTAATAATCCGGCGCATGGATATAAACGCCAAGGGTTTCCGGGGGGGGGGTGCGCGGGACGTCATGCAATTCATCATCATGATCTCTGAACAAGAAAACTGACTTCCCAGAATAATGCATGATTGCTTCGAGACTCTTTTGAGGTGAGAATCCTAAAAGTGGTTTTGTTTTGACAGTTTTCATTAATTATATAACTTGTGCTAATTAATTGTGTAATTTAAGCCATGCACGGGTTTACCCTGGGAAATAAAATAAACACCTGCTGTAGAAAAACCAAACCGTGATGTAAGTTTTAAATATCTGTTTTTGACTTGGACTTGGTTAATTAGCTACGTGTGTGTGTGTGTGTGTGTGTGTGTCTGTGTGTGTGTGTGTGTGTGTGTGTCTGTGTGTGTGTGTGTGTGTGTGTGTGTGTGTGTGTCTGTGTGTGTGTGTGTGTGTGTGTGTGTGTGTGTGTGTGTGTGTCTGTGTGTGTGTGTTTAATTTCTCTAATTCTTTCCTCACTTTGCTTGTTTCAAGGGGTTTATGAGACGATGCATGACCTCAGAATGAATATAAGATGATGACTGTTGTCCAAAAGCTCTTCTCTCTCCATGCCATCCCCGATCAGGACGGTGGGCTCTGATTGGCTCCAGTGACACAGACCACCCCCCCGCTGACTCTGGATCAGTTGTGTCTTCATAATGAGTCTGCATGTCGCAGCTATTTCCTCTTGTAAATGCTTTGTGCTGTTAGCGTGTGTCAGAGAGTGTGCATGTGTGCGCGCTACGGCCCGGGGATATTCGTTAATTAACCAGTGCTGCCTTTCATGTTCTTTAAACCTGTTTCCAGATATTGTCCAGGTATGCATTCGAGCAAGTCGTTTAGTTTTTTTATGAGAATCATTTGCTGTAATATGATGCATAACATTAGTGCTTTGTGCAAATTACACTTATTTTTATCACTTGTTGTACAATATTGTTATTATCTGCAACCACATTGCGGGAGTTAATTCACCAGCAGATTATCTTGGTAAGGTTTTTAAAGATTAAGCTAAACTAAACTAGCATCTTCTTTGAAAGACAAATTATTTATATATTACCTAGCTCCAAAAAACACCCCAAATAGTCTACCAAAGTGTTTAGCACATGGAAAACCACAACAATGGCAGTGTGAACGGTAGATAGTTTGAGACATTGTAAAGCTATAATCAGTGGCTTGATTTATATTTTAAACCATAAACTATATTGCACACATTTTGGAGAAACATTAAGCCACCTATTTGCTGTCTCCAACAGATGATGGACCGTAAAGGCCTTTCCACACTGAACGCAAAAACAGCCGGGAGGGGGGTGAAAACTTTTGAATTTGAAGATTAAGGTAAATTGAATATCATCTGTTGCTTCCAGCAACAGAAAAATTACAAAATTATATTTCTACAAAATAAGAAAAAATTGTACATCTTAGTCCTGTTCAAAAGTTTTCACCCCCCCCCCCTGGCTCTTAATGCTTCGTGTTTCCTTCTGGAGCATCAGTGAATGTTTGGTTATAGTTGTGTTTGAGTCCCTCAATTGTCCTCAGTGTGGAAAGATGCATCTCAAAATCATACAGTCACTGCTGGAAAGGCTTCAAATATGCAAAAGATGCTAGAAAGCTGAATAATCTGCATATTTTCTGAAGAACAGCGCTCAGTTTAACTCTTCAGAACAAACAAGGGACTCATGAACAACCATCACAAAACAAAAAAACGCCGTAGATCATCCCAACGCTATCTCACGGCAATTCATACGTATTTTACGAGGTGGCTAATTAGTACGATTTGTCTAAACCCCAGTGACGGGTAGGTATAGGGGCGGGGTAAGGTGTAGGTCATTCGTACAAATTCATACGAATTGACAACTCGTAAAATACATACGATTTAGCAAAAATCTTATGAATTTGTGCGAGTGAGGACGTACGAATTAGCCTCCTCTTAAAATATGTGCAAATTGCCGTGAGATCGGGCTGATCATCCACACATGGTTTTAAGAACCAAGCTTATTTTAATAATTTCAGCTATAATTTTTTTGTCTTGTGGACTAAATATAAAGATCTTTTATGTAAAATATCTTACTCAGGACAGTACTAAATAAAATATAACATGCATTTTGTATGATCATCTCTCATTGTTAAAATTACGCACATTTTCCCAGATTCTGCAAGGGGTTCACAAACTTTCAGTCAGCACTGTATATTTATAATGTGTGTCTGTGTGTGTGTCTGTGTGTGTCTGTGTGTGTGTGTCTGTGTGTGTGTCTGTGTGTGTCTGTGTGTGTCTGTGCGTGTCTGTGTGTGTGTGTCTGTGTGTGTCTGTGTGTGTCTGTGCGTGTCTGTGTGTGTGTGTGTGTGTGTCTGTGTCTGTCTGTCTGTCTGTCTGTCTGTCTGTGTGTCTGTGTGTCTGTCTGTCTGTCTGTCTATGTGTCTGTGTGTCTGTGTCTGTCTGTCTGTGTGTGTCTTTCTGTGTGTGTCTTTGTGTGTCTTTCTGTGTGTGTCTGTTTGTCTGTCTGTCTGTCTGTCTGTCTGTCTGTGTGTCTGTCTGTCTGTCTGTCTGTCTGTCTGTCTGTGTGTGTCTGTGTGTCTGTCTGTCTGTGTGTCTGTCTTTCTGTGTGTGTCTGTGTGTGTGTCTGTCTGTCTGTCTGTCTGTGTGTCTGTGTGTCTGTCTGTCTGTCTATGTGTCTGTGTGTCTATGTCTGTCTGTCTGTGTGTGTGTGTCTTTCTGTGTGTGTCTGTGTGTGTCTTTCTGTGTGTGTTTGTCTGTCTGTCTGTCTGTCTGTCTGTCTGTCTGTGTGTCTGTCTGTCTGTCTGTCTGTCTGTCTGTCTGTCTGTCTGTCTGTCTGTCTGTCTGTCTGTCTGTGTGTGTCTGTGTGTGTCTGTGTGTGTCTTTCTGTGTGTGTTTGTCTGTCTGTCTGTCTGTCTGTCTGTCTGTCTGTGTGTGTCTTTCTGTGTGTGTCTGTGTGTGTCTTTCTGTGTGTGTTTGTCTGTCTGTGTGTCTGTCTGTCTGTCTGTCTGTCTGTCTGTCTGTCTGTCTGTGTGTCTGTCTGTCTGTCTGTCTGTCTGTCTGTCTGTCTGTCTATGTGTCTGTGTGTCTGTCTGTCTGTCTGTCTGTGTCTGTGTGTGTCTGTGTGTGTTTTTCTGTGTGTGTCTGTGTGTGTCTGTCTGTCTATGTGTCTGTGTGTCTGTCTGTCTGTCTGTCTGTGTCTGTGTGTGTCTGTGTGTGTTTTTCTGTGTGTGTCTGTGTCTGTCTGTCTGTCTGTCTATGTGTCTGTGTGTCTGTCTGTCTGTCTGTCTGTCTATGTGTCTGTGTGTCTGTCTGTGTGTCTATGTGTCTATGTGTCTGTGTGTCTGTCTGTGTGTCTATGTGTCTATGTGTCTGTGTGTCTGTCTGTACTATTTGTAATGTGTCACAAGAGGATAAACGTCCTATATTTACCAAGCATGCTAATATTGAAAGCTGCACCTTAGCCGAAGATTAACAGGGCTTCCTAGTTTTTAATCGTTCTAAAACAATGAATCATTTGTGGTCACCTTGTCACACAACCACTTCCTTCGAAAAGACCACTTTCAGTCCAACCGCGTATGTGCGTGAAGTTACAAAATCATCAAGTGTACATACGGAAAAGATTTATGTTCTGTTAAGTAACCGTGCGTAACTACCTTACTGAAAGTGAAAATGAATCATTACCTGTGAGTGGACGGATGTACACAGAGCTCATAAAGCTGTTTAAATATGAGAAGTGTTCACACAGCCGCAGGGCTGGTTTAACTCGGAAACCACCAGCTTAGTTAAGACTAGCTATTTTACACCTCGTCATTGGCTTTGAGTGTGTTGTTAGATGTGATAAGGCTCTGTTGTTGCTGGTCTGGTTTGCCCCTAATCTTGTTCTGTTTATGTTAATCATCATTTCTCATTAGCGTCCTTCTTTGAAATTAAAGACAAAGAAGGTTTATACACCATTTTATGCCATTGCGGGATGATAAATTCAAAAGCATTTAAGAGAGATTAGTAATGAATCCAGTGGCACCGTGGAGGTCCGACACTCATCTTTCTATGGTTTTAAAGACTGTCCTACAACCGCCAAATATAATCATGCTCCGGAAAGAAAAGCGCCATGCCAACTATTTGAGAAAAGCGGTTGAGATCGGAGTGGAACAGCCAGGATATTCCCATCCATAACCGAAGGGGAAAAGCAGTTTGATTAATGAACAAATCATGGCGCATTACCGCCACCTCTGCAGAAT
>QVTF01001114.1:20000-37290 GCA_003573665.1 Oxygymnocypris stewartii | reverse complement strand
AGCGCCCACATTCTTCTATTAGCGCAAAACCAGTCTCAAATTAGAACTCAAACACACAGTTTCACATCCTCCAGGGGACTTTCCACAGCCTTGTTGTTAAACTGAGCTGTTTTATTTATATACATATATATACACACACAGTTGTGTCAATAATGACATGCCCCTTATAGAATAGAAATATATAAAATTGCATGTTATTTTAGACAGTTGTACTCTCCTGAATAAGCTATTTCATAGAACAGATGTTTATATATTCTCCACAAGATTAAAATAACAATTTAATAATTATTCACTAGAAAAATCCCCCAGCTCCTGCACATTCTCTGGTTTTCCAGCATCTTCTGCATATTTAACCATTTCCAACAGTGATGTATGATTCTGAGATCCATATACAAGAAGGCACACAATGCATTAAGAGCCGGGGGGGGTGTAAACTTTGAGTATGTGAACTGTAAACTGATGATGATGTGCAAATGTTTATTTTTATGTTTAAAGATCATATTTAATTTGGCACTGCACTTAAGAAGCTACATAAATACTTAAATGTTTCCCATAAGACAAAATAAGTACGATTTACCCTGATCACCCAATTCAAAAGTTTACACCCCTGCTCTTAATGCATTGCGGGGGGGATTTTTCTGAACAGCAGATGAACTGCTCAGAACAACGAGGGACTCATGAAAAAACTATCACAAAATAAAAAAGTAACAGGTCGTGAATCCAGGAAAAAACACAGATTATTAAGATTATTTAGTCTTGTGGAGAAGATATAAACATCTGTTATGTGAAATAGCTTATTCGGGAAAGTTTTACTGTAAATAAACAATAGCATGCCATTTCATGATCCCTCTTATTTTTTAAAATTATTAATATTTGTATATTCTGCAAGGGGCATGTACAGTTATGAGCACAACTGTATATATATATATAGTGTGTGTGTGTGCGCGCGCGCGCGCGTGTGTGTGTGTGGTGAGTGAGAGCGTGTGAGTGTGTGTGTGTTACGTGCCTGATGTTAAAAAGGGATGATACCGTAACATTTATGTGAGACAACTGTTACTGGGTGTGGTGCAGATCAAAGAAGATACCGACAAGTGATATTTTAATTCACAGAAGTCTTTACTGGTCGCTTTGAGGAAAAATACAAATAGTTACAAAAACGAGAAAATATAGAATTCAGCACGACAAAAGAAACAGGAGTGTCACCCAAATTAAAGAAATGAAGAAGAAAACAAAACAATCCTTATACTAACCTCTAAACTGACTAACAAAAATAAATATGAAAATAAAACCGAAATCTTCGGCGTATACGACGCCTAACTAAACTCATATAATCAACAAACAAAAGTACAGGGGCGGCGTCACACTCAAACCTAATCTAACAAAGTATAAACTAACCCGATGCACCTCCATGCATTCTTAACTATGAACTTGACATAGTAAGACTGAAACTCCAATACGGGCATCAACGTTATCTTCCACAAAGAATTCGAAACAAGTCAATAGACAAGGAACAGATCTATAAATAGATCACATTGCACAACACAAAGCATGACTCATAAGACAAGATACATTAAGCATCGGGTAGACTATTGGTGTCGAACACAAACTGCTGACAGCATTGGAGCACAGGGTACGCTGGCAAGGCACACACACACACAATTAACTCGCGTCCTCAAATACAGCTGGCACGCCAGCAGATTGGCAGACATCATGACGTCAGAATGATGATTGGCAGTCGAGTCAGCCAATAAACACCGACCTAGAAATGGAGTAAAAGGAACAACGAAAGACAGGAGAGCGAGAAACAAAACAATATATTGAGGTGCGATGCCGTGATGGGCCTTAGAAACTAAAACTAACGCCGGTTTCACACTGCACGCGTAAGCAGCGCGTATTTTTTTCGGCGCCTATGTTAACGGATGAGAGCGTTCACACAGCACGCAGGGGCGGCGCGGCAGCGCGTAGCAGGAGCAGAACAGGAGCGGCAGTGCCGCGATCGTTTCGGCGCCGAGTCTATTTTTGCCGCGCTGCTTACGCTCAATTAAAGTGACAGGACATTATTTATGATCGACACTCAAAAAAAAAACATATTTAAAGTTTGTAAATGGGATGTAATGTATTTTAAACAGTTACCATGAAGTTTTCTCTAGCCCTGTGTATAGCCCTGACTGATTGAAAATTGTAATTTTGGGCACCCCTGAAATAGGTCGCGTCATTGACATTAACAGACGTTGCAAAACACCGCTCATTCAAGGACGTGCATTTATTGGCGGCGCAAGAGCATAACGTACAAAACTGCGCTAAATAACTTAATGCTGTTGAACCTACTTTACAAAGCAAACCTTTTGCTAAAAAAAAGCGTGCGGTTTCTCGGGTGGATGTTGCGTTCGTTACTATAGCAACATTAGGTTCCCAGCGCGTTCTCTTCAGAATCATCACTGACATGTAGAAAAACTAGCATTTTGTTTAAAATGAAAGTGAGATAATGATCCTCACGTCACATAGAAATGGTGTGCTACAACTGTTTGGCTGAAAATAGTGGAATAGTGTGGAAAGTGCATATAATTCTAATGTAGTCTGCGTGGAAGCATATTCCGGTAACACTGCAATAAGGAATGAAACTATTACCGGTTTCACAATTAAATTTCGACTGCTCGTCTTACTGTTTTACATTTGAATTATCATTAAAACTGAATTCGATTATTGCTGTAATGTATGGTGTAATTCACACTCATAAAACTCGTAGACGTTATCACAGTATGAAAATAAAGTATTTTTTGCCTCATTAATAAGAAGCCTCATCAGATTGCATAAGTTGTTTCAAACACTCAGTGACATTTTAAAATGAGTTTTTAGTAAAAACTGTAATAAGTCTTGTGTTGATGACTAAACATGTTAGCCCTTATGCAAATAGGAACAATTATATTTTATGAATACTTCAGGAAAGATAATCGACTTAAGACCATAAGAATGTTTTATTTATTTGTTTGTATTTTTGTTTTTAGAGGAAGACAATTGATAAAAATTTTAAAGATGAAAGAAGTTTGACCAAAGAAATGGGATCAAACAGTGTAAGCAGAAATGTTTCAATAAACAATGGGCAATAAATAAAAGACATTAGCATCATGATTAAAGACATCTAAAAGCCTCCTATCCGGGAGAAGTGTGAATGTGCGCATGGAGACAAAGCAGTTTGGGCAGCACAAGACAATAAACTGCATGGATGCTTAGATAATGTGAGTAACTATTAGTTAGCATTGTAGAGTCAACTCTAAACAAAATCACATGGCATGCTCTAAAAAATATTTCATGAAACTTAAGAGTTATAGAGTTATCCTCAGATTTGAAAAAGAACATGGTCAGATTTGTGGCTTTACCTGCATTGTGTTCTAGACAGCAAAAAGGCTAATTTATATATTTTTTGGTCAAAGGTATTTAATGTAAACAATATTTCTAATAACTGTAAATTCAAGCCCTTGTGGCTATTTTTCTGACTTAAGGACAACAAGCTGCCAAGTGTCTTCTTTAAATCGACACTACAGTTATACTTTTTAGACATTTCCAGTATTTTAACAATACTGATAACCGTGATCAATTTGGTCACTATAATCGTAATATAAAATTGTCATACTGTTTATTTTCTACACTGCAATAAGGTGGAACAATAGTAAACAACACAGAACAATACAGAACAAAGCATTTTATTTTAATTTACTATGTAAATGTTTATATAAACTTATTTTTGTAGTATTAAATTAAAAGTATGTAGCATCATTAAGAACTAACATGATCTAATACTGAACAAAAGTACAGTATATTTATCATTTAAATGAAGATGAAAGAGATTTATTTATAATGTAATACATGTTACATGTCCAAATAATAATGTATATAGCCTTGTATAGCATGTCAGTAAGTAACTGCCGAATAAGTAGATGGATTCAACCTCCTGAGCAAAGACCGCTGAATTTTCAGCAGCGGTCACAAAAAATAGTAGTTTTTGTATTTATTTTTTTACAAAAAGATGTGTACAATTTCTTACAATGTTCAAGAACAACATTTCGCTGTACATATTGCATATTATCATATGCTCATGAATATTCTTGTTGTTGGAACCCAAAATTCAACAAAGTGTAAAAACTAACTCCAAATTGGCAGGAAAGGGTTAGGCTGCGCGCTGCAAACGCTGCCGGTGTGAATGCAAAATGGCTACGCGCTGCTTACGCTTGCAGTGTGAAACCGGCGTAAGAGTTTGAACTGAATAAGTTTGGTCAGTGAAGTTGGGGAAGGATGGGAGTGATATGTGCAGATTTTTAGGCTTGAGCAGCAACGTTTTGTAAGCAACACTATATAAGGAGTTGCAGTACTCCAATCTACAGGTTATAAAAGCCTGGGTAATAGTTTCAGCATCTCCGAAATGAAGCAAGGGATGTATACGAATGATATTTCGCAGTTGGTAAAAGCATCATTTAACAATCTGAACAATATGTGGAATTAAAGCATAGCGCAGAGTCAAACAACACACCCACATTTTGCACTGTTGTTGAGGGCCTAATCTGGACACCATCGATATCAATGAAAATGTCATGCTGGGAGGAGCTCTGCGATTTAGGGCCAACCAGCAGGATTTCAGTTTTGTCTGCATTTGTAAAATAGATTTGAATATTATCAGCGTAACTATGAAAATTGAGACCATGATGTCTATCCCAGTATCAGCACGTAGATGAGAAATAAAAGTGGACAAGTACAGAGCCTTGAGGTACACCAGGGGAAATAGTGACCTATTCTTATCTATCCTAACGAATTGCTGTCTATCCGATAGATATATGATGTTAGCCACTGAAGAGCAGCACCTGTGATACCTATAGCAGATAGTTGAGACATAAGTATCGAGTGGAAAACAGTATCAAAGCCTGCACCAGATCAAGGAGAACAACAATACTGTACTCATAAAGATTATGTTTCTGCACTTGTGCTGCGACTACCTTCTCAAGTGTTTTAGCAAGAGCTTTATTGGTTTAAATTGTTTAGATATGTGTTATCAAGACCAGGTTTCTTAAGGATTAGGGTGACGGCTGCTACTTTTAGGTCTTGTGGATCATAACCAGTGGTAAGGGATCTGTTTATCAGTAATAGGTTGGATGAGTGAAGGCAAAGGGGTTTTGTGAAAGTATACTGGAATAGGATCAAGCGTGCAGGAGGTAGTTAGATTCAACCGTAGATATATTTGTGGGTTAGAAAGTGTTGAGTGGGTGAGCTATCAGACATAGAGAAAGCTGTGGAGAGACAGATGGGGGAAGTCTTGGTAAAGGTTATCGATTTTACGTAAGAAAAAAAGACCGAAAGCTTTCAACCATTATAGCTGCGTATGATGGTTTAACAAGTTTGTTGATCTCAGAGAAAAGAGCTTTAGGTTTGCACTTGGCTTTATTAATGACTGGAGAGTGCGTGCTTCTTTATACTTCACTACTGAATCTGAAAAAGCAATAGCGTGCGCTACGAGGGATGAGCTTTCATTACGCTAAGTTCAGGGTGAAGCAAGCAGAGGAGTGAGCAGAAGGGACGGTTCTAGTTTTAAGCAGAGCAAGGTCATCCAAAACAATAGAAATAGTTTCTTTATAGGTCGAGAGTGTCTCATCAGGGCTCAGGAGGTGGAGAGAGGGGGCAGCAATGGCTACAGAAACATTGTCAGTGGTTACAGATTTCAGTTTTTGGTTTCATAACAAGGAGAGGAAAACCAAGGACAATACGTTTATGATCAGAGGTGACCATGAGCACCAATGCAAAGCAAATCAAGAGTGTGAGAAATCAATATGCTGTGATACATAAAGAAAAATGCATTTATTTTGATCAAGCA
The DNA here is from genome assembly GCA_003573665.1 of Oxygymnocypris stewartii. Taxonomy (NCBI): domain Eukaryota; kingdom Metazoa; phylum Chordata; class Actinopteri; order Cypriniformes; family Cyprinidae; genus Oxygymnocypris; species Oxygymnocypris stewartii. The sequence continues at coordinate 31,433 of QVTF01001114.1, read as the reverse complement.
CACACAGTGATATTGTAAAATGATATTGCAATTTCAAACAGATATTTTCTATATGAATATCTGTCATTAATTCCTGTGGTAAAAGCTATTTTTTCAGCATCATTACTCCAGTCTTCAGCGTCACGTGATCTTCAGAAATCATAATAATATGCTGATTTATTATCAATGTTTACATTTTTTATCAATTTTTTATTTTTTTGGAACCTATGATTTTCAGGATTCTTTGATGAAAAAATAAAGTTAAACAGAACAGTGTTTATTTAAAATATAAATATTTTGTAATATTATACACTACCAGAGTCGGTGCATTTTTTTAATTGAACTTTTATTCAGCAAGGATGTGTTTAATTGATATAAAACTTGATTTATATTGTTAGAAAATATTTATTTTAAACTTTATTCATCAAAGAATCCTAAATAATGTATGATGTATTTGTGCGTAGGTATAACGTTCATGTATAATGTATACATTAACGTTAATGTCCTGTAGCTCAACTGGTAGAGCATGGCACTAGCAACGCCAAGATCATGGGTTCGATTCCCAGGGAAAGCAAGAGCTGATAAAATGTAGAAACTGTAACTTGAATGCAATGTAAGTCGCTTTGGATAAAAGCGTCTGCTAAATGTATAAATGTAAATGTATAATAGCTTATATATACTTGTACAATGATGATAATAAATCAGCATATTATTATGATTTCTGAAGATCACGTGACACTGAAGACTGGAGTAATGATGCTGAAAATTCAACGATATAAATTACATTTTAAGTATATTAAAATATAAAAACGTTATTTTCTGTATTTTATTTTTATTAAATGCAGCCGCGATGATCGGAATAGACTTATTTAAAAACTCAAAAAAGTATATTATTCGTTATAGATCAGTGTTTCTGTCCCCCAAAGAGAAGTTTTATCAGATTTAATTCTGAGTACAAATGATTAGTATGACATGTTGGTCTGTCAGTCACAACACAGGGGAATATGAAGCATCACTTACCGCATTAGGCTTGTATTGAATTCATACAGCTAATTTTCTGCCTGCATGACTGAGGATGATGGACATGGCAGCTCTCGCTGATATCTCATTTCAGTATATGCATGAGTGTATTCATGTGGCATCACTGGGATTTGATGTATTGTGTGTTACATCACATAATATAACTGCAAATGATGGCAAGTCTTCACAACTGTTTGAGCGCGTCGAGAGGCGTCAGTCTCAAGATCCAGATCCACTGCAGAAAACACAACAATGTGTGTACAAAGGCTTTTATTTGTTCCAGCAAATATGAATTTGTATGATTATACATTCATTTCATTGCTTGTCATTTATCAGCTACATAAAGTGCTGCTTTTCTACAACAATGTATCATTCAGAGAGGGGGGGAGAGATATGGAGAGATGGAGAGAGATAGAGAGGGAGAGGAGATGTGGGAGAGAGAGGGGGGGTGGAGAGATCTGGAGAGCGAGATAGATCAGAGATAGAGGAAGAGAGAGTGAGAGTGAGATGGAGATGGAGAGATAGAAAGAGAGAGAGAGGGGGGAGATAGATAGAGAGAGATACAAGAGATAGAGAGAGAGAGGGGGGGGGGATTGGGTGAGAGGGAGAAAGAGAGATAGAGAGAGACAGATAAAGAGAGAGATAGAGGGAGATATATATATATAGAGGGAGAGAGAGGGATACAAAGAGAGAGAGAGATACAAAGAGAGAGGGAAAGAGAGAGAGAGAGAGGAGGAGAGGAGAGAGAGAGAGAAAGAGAGAGGTGTTTATAATAACACTAGACCGAGAAGTGACAGAAACCCTGACAGATACATGACAAGTCAATCATTATTTAGCGTTGTGGAATATAACTGATATTCTAGACTATTTTGTCTAAATAATTACAGATAAAATGCATTAAAAAACACATGTTCTCTGGAGAAGCTGATATTAAAGGGATAGCTCACTCAAAAATGAAAATGATCCCATGATTTACTCACCCTCAAGCCATCCTCGGTGTATATGGCTTTCTTCTTTCAGACGAATACAATCGGAGTTATGTTTAAAAGCGTCCTGGCTCTTCCAAGCTTTATAATGGCAGTGAATGGGTTATTTTTCAATAGTCCAAAAGAAGTTCAATAAAGCGCATCCATTAGAATAAGTACAAAACGAGGATTTGCAAAGAAAAATGTTGGATATAAGCCAAGAGGAGACTAGTTGTCCTTTGCTAAAGTAAGGCAAGGCATGTTTATTTATACAGCACATTTCATACACAATGTTAATGCAAAGTGCGTTACATAAGAGGAAGTAAAATAATCATTAACAAAAATAATCATAACAATAAAACCCACATTTTTTAAAATGATTTAAAAATTGATTTAAATTAAATTTAGAACAGTTAGAAATAAAAGTGAGTATACATAAAATACAGTGCAGTCAGTTCGTAGGGAAACTTTGCTACTGTAAACAAACGTTGGTTCTCACGAGACTAACATATTCTCAGCGGAAGCTAGAGATTATTCAAGTCAAGTCACCGTTATTTAAATAGTGCTTTTTACAATCAGAAGTATTAAACAGGGTTTCTGTTCTCACCTTTGCAGACGAAACCAACAGTTTAATTCTAGGCTGCAGCAAAGTCAGATTGTGTGGAGGACTCATCTGGTTGACGTGGAATACTATATATAACATTTTAAATATTTATATTTTTCTTACAAAAATGCATAGAATAGCTTCAGGAGGCCTTTATTCACAACCCCCTCCCAACCCCCAACAACCCCCCTGTGTGAGCCGTGTGAGGTACTATTAATTATGGATGGATGCATTTTTTGGACGCGTTTTTTAAATATAACTGATTGTATTCGTCTGAAAGAAGAAAGTCAGATACACCTGGGATGGCTTGAGGGGGAGTAAATTATAGACTAATTTTCATTTTTGGCTGAACTATCCCTTTAAATGAGGCTATATCTACTCTAGCTAAACATTTCCACATATCTCTTCATCAAAACCTCATTCCCCATGAAGCGCAGAGACTGAACGCTGGGAAATGGTTTGGGGAGGTTTTCAGTTTTTAATGGTCCCAGGTGAGCTCAGGTGTTTCTCAGGAGGAAATGAGGCGTTTGATCCAGCCGGTGAGTTTGGTGATTCGTGTGTAAACCCCATAATAGTCAGGCCTTCCACAGCCTCGGCCCCAGCTCACCACACCGGCTAGAAACCAGCGTCCAGACGGCTCCTGACACACCAGCGGCCCGCCGGAGTCGCCCTGACAGAGACACACACACACACACACACACACGTGTAAATCAGCAGCTCACGCTTCATCACGCTTACAGCCAGTGCTGGGGTGACACATTACAAGTTACATAATCAGATTACTTTTTAAGTAACTAATAAAGTGATGCATTACTTTTTAATTTAGAAGGAAATATCTGAGTTACTTTTTCAAATAAGTAACAGTTACTTTGTTTCTGATGCAATGAGTGACAGCTCTGGTGTTGCCATGGTGACAGAAATCATGAGTAAGTGCAGAGCGTTGTGTGTGAACATGATCTTACTGTAGCTCTAGACTAAATATCAACACGATCTTACTGTAGTTCTAGACTAAATATCAACATGATCTTACTGTAGCTCTAGACTAAATATCAACACGATCTTACTGTAGTTCTAGACTAAATATCAACACGATCTTACTGTAGCTCTAGACTAAATATCAACACGATCTTACTGTAGTTCTAGACTAAATATCAACATGATCTTACTGTAGTTCTAGACTAAATATCAACACGATCTTACTGTAGTTCTAGACTAAATATCAACATGATCTTACTGTAGCTCTAGACTAAATATCAACACGATCTTACTGTAGTTCTAGACTAAATATCAACATGACCTTACTGTAGTTCTAGATTAAATATCGACACGATCTTACTGTAGCTCTAGACTAAATATCAACATGACCTTACTGTAGTTCTAGATTAAATATCGACACGATCTTACTGTAGTTCTAGACTAAATATCAACATGATCTTACTGTAGCTCTAGACTAAATATCAACATGACCTTACTGTAGTTCTAGATTAAATATCGACACGATCTTACTGTAGCTCTAGACTAAATATCAACATGACCTTACTGTAGTTCTAGATTAAATATCGACACGATCTTACTGTAGTTCTAGATTAAATATCGACATGATCTTACTGTAGCTCTAGACTAAATATGAACATGATATTACTGTAGCTCTAGACTAAATATCAACACGATCTTACTGTAGTTCTAGACTAAATATCAACATGATCTTACTGTAGCTCTAGACTAAATATCAACACGATCTTACTGTAGTTCTAGACTAAATATCAACATGACCTTACTGTAGTTCTAGATTAAATATCGACACGATCTTACTGCTAGCTCTAGACTAAATATCAACACGATCTTACTGTAGTTCTAGACTAAATATCAACATGACCTTACTGTAGTTCTAGATTAAATATCGACACGATCTTACTGTAGCTCTAGACTAAATATCGACATGATCTTACCTTAGTTCTAGACTAAATATCAACATGATCTTACTATAGTTCTAGACTAAATCTCAACATGATCTTACTGTAGATATTAGACTAAATATCAACATGATCTTACCGTAGTTCTAGACTAAATATCAACATGATCTTACTATAGTTCTAGACTAAATATCAACATGATCTTACTGTAGATCTAGGACTAAATATCAACATGATCTTACCGTAGTTCTAGACTAAATATCAACATGATCTTACTATAGTCTAGACCTAAATATCAACATGATCTTACCGTAGTTCTAGACGTAATATCAACATGATCTTACTGTATTTATAGACTAATATGGACACAATCTTACTGTAGATTACTAGACTAAATATCAACGATCTTACTGTAGTTCTAGACTAAATATCAACATGATCTTACTGTAGTTCTAGACTAAATATCAACATGATCTTACTGTAGTTCTAGACTAAATATCAACATGATCTTACTGTAGTTCTAGACTGAATTTACTGTAGTTCTAGACTAAATATCAACATGATCTTACTGTAGTTCTAGACTAAATATCGACATGATCTTACTGTAGTTCTAGACTAAATATCGTCATGATCTTACTGTAGTTCTAGACTAAATATCAACAGATCTTACTGTAGTTCTAGACTAAATATCAACATGATCTTACTGTAGTTCTAGACTAAATATCGACATGATCTTACTGTAGTTCTAGACTAAATATCAACATGATCTTACTGTAGTTCTAGACTAAATATCGACATGATCTTACTGTAGTTCTAGACTAAATATCGACACGATCTTACTGTAGTTCTAGACTAAATATCGACACGATCTTACTGTAGCTCTAGACTAAATATCAACATGATCTTACTGTAGTTCTAGACTATCGACATGATCTTACTGTAGTTCTAGACTAAATATCGTCATGATCTTACTGTAGTTCTAGACTGAATATCGACATGATCTTACTGTAGTTCTAGACTAAATATCGACATGATCTTACTGTAGTTCTAGACTAAATATCGTCATGATCTTACTGTAGTTCTAGACTGAATATCGACATGATCTTACTGTAGTTCTAGACTAAATATCAACATGATCTTTACTGTCGTTCTAGACTGAATATCGACATGATCTTACTGTAGTTCTAGACTAAATATCAACATGATCTTACTGTAGTTCTAGACTAAATATCGACACGATCTTACTGTAGTTCTAGACTAAATATCAACACGATCTTACTGTAGTTCTAGACTAAATATCGACACGATCTTACTGTAGTTCTAGACTAAATATCGACATGATCTTACTGTAGTTCTAGACTAAATATCGACATGATCTTTACTGTAGTTCTAGACTAAATATCGACATGATCTTACTGTAGTTCTAGACTAAATATCAACATGATCTTCCTGTAGATCTAGACTAAATATGAACATGATCTTACTGTAGTTCTAGACAAAATATCAACATGATCTTACTGTAGTTCTAGACTAAATATCGACATGATCTTACTGTAGGTTCTATACTAAATATCAACATGATCTTACTGTAGTTCTAGACTAAATATCAACATGACCTTACTGTAGTTCTAGATTAAATATCGACATGATCTTACTGTAGTTCTAGACTATCGACATGATCTTACTGTAGTTCTAGACTAAATATCGACATGATCTTACTGTAGTTCTAGACTAAATATCGACATGATCTTACTGTAGTTCAAGACTAAATATCGACATGATCTTACTGTAGTTCTAGACTAAATATCGACACGATCTTACTGTAGTTCTAGACTAAATATCGACATGATCTTACTGTAGTTCTACACTAATATCGTCATGATCTTAATGTAGTTCTAGACTAAATATTGACATGATCTTACAGTAGTTCTAGACTAAATATAAACATGATCTCACTGTAGTTCTAGACTACATATCAACATGATCTTACTTACTGTAGTTCTAGACTAAATATCGACATGATCTTACTGTAGTTCTAGACTAAATATCAACATGATCTTACTGTAGTTCTAGGCTAAATATCGACATGATCTCACTGTAGTTCTAGACTAAATATCAACATGATCTTACTGTAGTTCTAGACTAAATATCAACACGATCTTACTGTAGTTCTAGACTAAATATCAACACGAGCTTACTGTAGCTCTAGACTAAATATCGACATGATCTTACTGTAGTTCTAGACTAAATATCAACACGATCTTACTGTAGTTCGAGACTAAATATCAACACGATCTTACTGTAGTTCTAGACTAAATATCGACATGATCTTACTATAGTTCTAAACTAAATATAAACACGATCTTACTGTAGTTCTAGACTAAATATCAACATGATCTTACTGTAGTTCTAGACTAAATATCAACATGATATTACTGTAGTTCTACAGTAAATATCAACACGATCTTACTGTAGATCTAGACTAAATATTGACACGATCTTACTGTAGTTCTAGACTAAATATCAACATGATATTACTGTAGTTCTACAGTAAATATCAACACGATCTTACTGTAGATCTAGACTAAATATCAACATGATCTTACTGTAGTTCTAGACTGAATATCGACATGATCTTACTGTAGTTCTAGACTAAATATCAACATGATCTTACTGTAGTTCTAGACTGAATATCGACATGATCTTACTGTAGTTCTAGACTAAATATCGACATGATCTTACTGTAGTTCTAGACTAAATATCGTCATGATCTTACTGTAGTTCTAGACTGAATATCGACATGATCTTACTGTAGTTCTAGACTAAATATCAACATGATCTTACTGTAGTTCTAGACTGAATATCGACATGATCTTACTGTAGCTCTAGACTAAATATCAACATGATCTTACTGTAGTTCTAGACTAAATATCGACACGATCTTACTGTAGTTCTAGACTAAATATCAACACGATCTTACTGTAGTTCTAGACTAAATATCGACACGATCTTACTGTAGTTCTAGACTAAATATCGACATGATCTTACTGTAGTTCTAGACTAAATATCGACATGATCTTACTGTAGTTCTAGACTAAATATCGACATGATCTTACTGTAGTTCTAGACTAAATATCAACATGATCTTACTGTAGATCTAGACTAAATATGAACATGATCTTACTGTAGTTCTAGACTAAATATCGACATGATCTTACTGTAGTTCTAGACTAAATATCGACATGATCTTACTGTAGTTCTAGACTAAATATCGACATGATCTTACTGTAGTTCTAGACTAAATATCAACATGACCTTACTGTAGTTCTAGATTAAATATCGACATGATCTTACTGTAGTTCTAGACTAAATATCGACATGATCTTACTGTAGTTCTAGACTAAATATCGACATGATCTTTACTGTAGTTCTAGACTATCGACATGATCTTACTGTAGTTCTAGACTAAATATCGACATGATCTTACTGTAGTTCTAGACTAAATATCGACATGATCTTACTGTAGTTCAAGACTAAAATCGACATGATCTTACTGTAGTTCTAGACTAAATATCGACACGATCTTACTGTAGTTCTAGACTAAATATCGACATGATCTTACTGTAGTTCTACACTAAATATCGTCATGATCTTAATGTAGTCTAGACTAAATATTGACATGATCTCACTGTAGTTCTAGACTACATATCAACATGATCTTACTTACTGTAGTTCTAGACTAAATATCGACATGATCTTACTGTAGTTCTAGACTAAATATCAACATGATCTTACTGTAGTTCTAGGCTAAATATCGACATGATCTCACTGTAGTTCTAGACTAAATATCAACATGATCTTACTGTAGTTCTAGACTAAATATCAACACGATCTTACTGTAGTTCTAGACTAAATATCAACACGAGCTTACTGTAGCTCTAGACTAAATATCGACATGATCTTACTCTAGTTCTAGACTAAATATCAACACGATCTTACTGTAGTTCGAGACTAAATATCAACACGATCTTACTGTAGTTCTAGACTAAATATCGACATGATCTTACTATAGTTCTAAACTAAATATAAACACGATCTTACTGTAGTTCTAGACTAAATATCAACATGATCTTACTGTAGTTCTAGACTAAATATCAACATGATATTACTGTAGTTCTACAGTAAATATCAACACGATCTTACTGTAAATCTAGACTAAATATTGACACGATCTTACTGTAGTTCTAGACTAAATATCAACATGATATTACTGTAGTTCTACAGTAAATATCAACACGATCTTACTGTAGATCTAGACTAAATATCAACATGATCTTACTATAGTTCTAAACTAAATATAAACACGATCTTACTGTAGTTCTAGACTAAATATCAACATGATCTTACTGTAGATCTAGACTAAATATCAACATGATCTTACTGTAGTTCTAGACTAAATATCGACATGATCTTACTGTAGTTCTAGACTAAATATCGACATGATCTTACTGTAGTTCTAGACTAAATATCAACATGATCTTACTGTAGTTCTAGACTAAATATCAACACGATCTTACTGTAGATCTAGACTAAATATCAACATGATCTTACTGTAGATCTAGACTAAATATCAACATGATCTTACTGTAGTTCTAGACTAAATATCGACATGATCTTACTATAGTTCTAAACTAAATATAAACACGATCTTACTGTAGTTCTAGACTAAATATCAACATGATCTTACTGTAGATCTAGACTAAATATCGACATGATCTTACTGTAGTTCTAGACTAAATATCGACATGATCTTACTGTAGTTCTAGACTAAATATCAACATGATCTTACAGTAGATCTAGACTAAATATCAACACGATCTTACTGTAGATCTAGACTAAATATCAACATGATCTTACTGTAGATCTAGACTAAATATCAACATGATCTTACTGTAGATCTAGACTAAATATCAACACGATCTTACTATAGTTCTAGACTAAATATCAACATGATCTTACTATAATTCTAGACTAAATATCGACATGTATTTACTCATCTCACATGCACAAAAACACATTCAGTGTTCCTCAAAATCAATAAAAACAGTTAAACGCAATCTCAGAATATTATACAAACTTGCTATAATTAAATATGTTAAATAAGACAAATATAATTTATGTATTTAATCCCATTTTATTAAGCCAATGTCTTTGATGCGGACCTTCGATGATCCAATTCATTCATACTAAGCAAAAATAACAAATTCATTTTTTTATAAATGTGGCTATTTGCACTAAGTGAAAATAGTAGTATTTTTTAACGATATGCCAATTACACTAAGTGCAAATAGCTATAGATTCCATTTACACTATGTTAAAATAGCTAAATGTTCAGCTATTTATATTACTTATTGCAAATATTGGCAATTATCTGCACCTCAGTATTGTAGTACATTACAAAACAGTACACAATAATAACTTTTTGAGTGTAAATTATAGTTTTAATTCAAGTTATTAAAAGTATGCCACCTTAGTGGGACAATAAAACCCTCTCTACACCAACCCTAACCATACCCGATACTTTATTTTCAACTTTGTTATTATTTACTTCATTTTTATTCAAAATAAATGCCTTTCTGATGCAATATGTGATTTGAAAAGGGAAAAAAAGTTTGGCAACAGATGGACTCGAACAAAAACACGCACCTTACCATCAAAGCCACTGAAACTGACATAAAACTAGCGTCTTTTTCCAGTGTTGACTCGCCCAATCACACGTTGGTGGGCAGAGTTAAAATAAATAGACACTTAGTTTTAGTTATTGCTGAATAGTGTTGAACTGCGTCATATTCTTCAAATGATTAGATTGAGCGGTGCCCTCTACTGTACAGATGTGAATCGCCAGTCTGAGCCGGATTCACTTCACTTTTGGTGTGAAAGGGCTTTTACATTTATAAAATCATAACTTTTTATATTAAAAACAAACAAGCAAGCCCTGTCCAGATTTAAAAAGTAACTAAAAAGTAACATAACACATTACTTTCCATAAAAAGTAACTTTTTTGGGGAGTAAAGCAATATTGTAATGCATCACATTTAAAAGTAACTTTCCCAAACACTGTGTCACCTGACAGGAGTCCTTCCCGCCGCTGCGATACCCAGCGCAGATCATTCTGGGTGTGATCATGTAACCATAGGAACGCACACAGGCGTCTTCACTGACCAATCGCACGTCGACTTTCTGCAGAACGTCACTGACTGCTCCTAATAGACACACACACAGATGAAGGAGGAATAAAGATGTAAACCTCTAATCATGTTTGATCTCCAGGAGCCAGTTCAAAAAGTTTAATCTGGATCAGAATGATCTGGGTTTGGGAATCCCATGTTTTGCTATCCAGGATCAGGGAACCCATCTTACTTCTGTGCTGGATCACCCTGATCCAGATACACACTTTTTCAGATTTCCAAATCTGGTTTTCTAGTGCTCTACGGACCCCCTAAAGGGACATGATGATGGGGAAAAAATGAGATGTGGAAACTGCAGGGAGCCCATAAAGTCTCCATTATACTAAAATATAAATTCACTTTATATATTTTCAAAATGCATGTTATAGATCGGTGCATCTCTTTTTTTGGCCTTGTGATTGTTCAAAAAAAAATTGTTAAGCTCAGATGAGCTTTATTTGTCACATACAGATTTATACAGAGTATAACCAACAGTGAAATATGTTCTCTGTATTTAACCCATCAAAGCACACACACAGTAGTGAACACACACACACCTGGAACAGTGGGCAGTCGAGGGTTCGGTGCCTTGCTCAAGGGTCTCACCTCAATCGTGGACAATTCCAGTCTGAGCCAAGATTCGAACCCACAACCTCGGGTTACAAGTCCAACGCTCTATCCACTAGGCCACGACTGCCCCAGTGTTCATTTAATTTTTTTTGGTT
>QVTF01001114.1:5000-10000 GCA_003573665.1 Oxygymnocypris stewartii | reverse complement strand
TCTACATCGCTGCCTGTTTAGCCCCGCCGATCGATCATACATCGCTGCTTGTTTAGCCCCGCCCACCGATTCTAAAAAATACTGCCTGTTTAGCCCCACCCACCGATTCTACATCACTGTCTGTTTAGCCCCGCCCACCGATTCTACATAGCTGTCTGTTTAGCCCTGCCCACCGATTCTATATCACTGTCTGTTTAGCCCCGCCCACCGATTCTACATCACATCCATTTTCAGAAAGATTGAAACTAAAAGACGATGCTGTGCGACTATATTGGATCTGACAGTAATGTCGCAACAAAAGTGTGAGTAACTGTTTTCATTACGTGATCACTATTGCTTTGTCTGTTAAACAGATTGTTTGATATACTGAGTATTTATGCATAGCAATAAATCACAGCAGCGTCTGTCTGTGAAGGTTGTATGCTGTCAACACACAAGTATTAGACAATCACAGCAGTGGGTGTTTTCTCAAGTAAAAATCTTGATAGCATTATAAGTGGACCTCAGAGAACAGTACAAAATCATTTTAAAAAGGCAGTTCATGACCCCTTTAAAGAGTGCAAAACCAGGTAAATGCGCTGAATTGCCTGACGACGGTCTTACAGTAAAGATCCAGGTGCAGTTGGTGTCGGGAGGGTAATAACTGGGGTAGAAGGGCGTCCGTAAAATGCCCTGGACGCCGTCTATTTTCTCCAACACAACACTGTAGGAACAATCTGTAATGCACAAACACAGGATCGCTTAACAACACTCCAGACCAAAGAATTACAGTGAAGTAAGGATATCTCTATTCAATCTGCATCACTCCTACACTGTAAGAAAAACATGTGTGGAAAAACATTTACTTTATCCCCCAAACACAACAAAATGCAATGCATAATAAAAAAAAAATTGAAATAAAATACAAAAATAGAAAGAAAAAAAATATACACTAATACTATGGAATATTACACAAAAAATATATAATAAAATATGCTAATAAAAAAAAAAAGTAAAATAAAAAAAGGAAAGAAAGAAATACCATGGAATATTACACAAAATGAAGAAAAAATAATACAATAAAAATGCAGATAAATAAATACAATTATTAACATTTTAATTAAATAAAAAATATTTTAAAAATGCAGAAATACTATGGAATATTACATTTCTATGGAATATAAATTACAAATTATACAATAACAATACAAATAAATAACAAATAAAATTATTACAATTTAAATAAAAAAATAAAAAAATCGAAAAATAAAATACAAATACTATGGAATATTACACAAAATACAAATAAATACAATAGAAAATGCTAATAAATTAAACAAAATTATTACAATTTAAATCAAATAAAAAATCTAAAAAATTATACAGAAATACTATGGAATACTACACAAAATACAGAAATAAATAATACAATAAAAATAAATAAATACAATTATTACAATTTTTATTAAATAAAAATAATACAAATACAGAAACACTATGGAATATTACGCAAAATACAGAAACAAATAATACAATAAACAATGCTAATATTACATTTTAATAAAAAAAAAATACAAAAGTATTTAAGTATAAATATGAATTGGTGATGATTACCCTGGTCCGGCCAGACTCGCGCGCTCAGTGAAAACGGATCCTTGTAATTGTACAGACCCTGTTTCCAAACCACGGTCATCCAATCAGCAGACGACAGCAGCTGCACCGTCTGCTCATACCGACTGCATCCGTACAGCCTGAGACAGACGAGACACTCGATCACAATCTGTGTTACACACTCGGGATCAGAACCAGAGATGAGTACGAGTCTCACGAGGTGGATGAGACGAGAGTCTGTCGGCGTGACCGAGTCGTAGATGATCAGACGGGTCGCGACACTCGCTCAGGAGCCCACTCGACCCTGAGCTCCAGCCGGGAGCCCGTGGGGGCCCTCAGGTGCCACAGACACGACGAGCGCTGCGTGTTGGGCCCCTCCAGAACCACCGGCTCCGCCGAGACCAGAGCCGTGTAGCGATAGCAGTCTGTGAGGAGACAGAGGCTTAAAATACTACAGTAAAGTACTTTAATTCATTTGTTGTGGTAATTATTATAGATGCTGTGGTGATATGTGACGAAATTGAGATTTATGCATCATCTGAAAGCTGATTAAATAGCTATCTGTTGATGTATGGTTTGTTATGATCGGACAATATTTGAAAATATGGAATCTGAGGGTGCAAAAAAAATCGAAATATTGAGAAAATCATCTTTAAAGTTGTTCTTAGAAATGCATATTACTAATCAAAAATTGAGTTTATGATAGGAAATGTACTAATACCTTCATGGAACATGATCTTAATATCTAATAATTTTTGGCATAACAGAAAAATGATAATTTTGACCCATACAATGTATTATTGGCTATTGCTACAAATATACCTGTCCTGCTTATGACTGCTTTTGTGCTCCAGAGACACGTATAACGACTATACTAATTACTTTACCCAATACTGTACTAAGTTTTCAACAACTATAGGGTTTATTATACAACAACACACTACATTTACTGTAGTAAAAAAGTATACTACAGTATTTATTATCAACTGTAGTTAATATTACAGAATGCTGTAGCATTCCTTAACAAGTGTTGTAAATATTATAATATATACAATCAAAACACGATAGTAGTTTTAATGTGGTTACGCTCAGGACGGATGAGTCAGTAGCTGTGTTCACATGGATCCTAATTATCCCGTCATAATTGTACTAGAAGCACAATATGAATAAAAAACTCACATCAATCGGATTTAATTGGCCAGATCTGATTAAGCCCTATTCACACCAAAGACGATAATTCTAAAGATAACGATAAAGATCCACACCACAGCGATAACGATAAAGGCACAGAAAAATGACATCGTTAGATACGATACAAACACTGACAGCCAATCAGAATCCATCCTGCTTTAACAAGCTGGAGAATTTAAAGTGACAGACTTGGAGTAAACAGACGATATTGTTGGCTGGTTGTGGACGCTAATATCGTTATCATTATTGGTGTGATTGGGCTTTAAGGGGGGTTTATGTCTTTTGTAATCCGAGCGAGATGACATTGAGAGAAAATTGAAAACCTGGAAAGTACTAAACGTAAAAGTAGCGTAATGAAGTATGACGTGCTGTTCTTCCTGATGAATATTAATACAATTCTGCTTTGACTCAGCATTTGTGAACGTCCCACCCAGTCTTTGTTTAAAGAGCCCCCTATTAGGCAATTTTTAAGGGTTGCTGATATTGTTTTATGAGTGTCTTAAAACAGGTTTACATGCATCCATCTCAAAAAACACCTTTAATTTTACCTAATTTCTAAATGATTCCTAAACGACTCGTGCAGAATCAGTCTCTCTAAGCCCCGCCTTTCCGTGAGCCCTCGCTGCTGTGATTAGTCAGATGGCACAGTGCTTTGTGATTGGTCTACAGCGCGGACGAAAGCTCATGGGCGGAGATTGTGCAAATGTGTTACTTCGTGACGTACAGCCGTAACAGAATAAGATTCGAATTCTTAACGACTCGTTAGGCCAACTCTTTTTTTTTGATACAATAACTTAATAAGGTAATATTCGAAAGGCATAATAAAGGCACCCATTCACTGCAGAGCATCCATTGATGCTGAGACAACTGATGAAGAAAAACACTCAGCTGGTGTTTTGGTGGTTTTAAGTGGATGCATGAAGTCAATTTAATTCACAGAAAATCACATTAACTATCGACATCTTCACTTACGCACCACATAACACACACACAATCCTGAACGGTCTTACCACCTGGTTTAAGATGGTCATGTGCTGGTTTAAGATGGACATGTGCTGGTTTAAGATGGGCATGTGCTGGTTTAAGATGGGCATGTGCTGGTTTAAAGATGGGCATGTGCTGGTTAGATGGGCATGTGCTGGTTTAAGATGGACATGTGCTGGTTTAAGATGGTCATGTGCTGGTCTAAGATGGTCATGTGCTGGTCTAAGATGGTCATGGGCTGGTTTAA
Source organism: Oxygymnocypris stewartii (assembly GCA_003573665.1). Classification (NCBI taxonomy): domain Eukaryota; kingdom Metazoa; phylum Chordata; class Actinopteri; order Cypriniformes; family Cyprinidae; genus Oxygymnocypris; species Oxygymnocypris stewartii. The sequence goes on along the minus strand of QVTF01001114.1, from coordinate 5,988 downwards.
GATGGTCATGTGCTGGTTTAAGCTGGTCATGTGCTGGTTTAAGCTGTCATGTGCTTGTTTAAGCTGGTCATGTGCTGGTTTAAGCTGGTCATGTGCTGGTTTAAGATGATCGTGTGCTGGTCATAAGCTGGTCCTGAGCAGGAGCTAGTTGCTTAGGACCAGCACAAAACCAGCTAAGAACCAGCTTAAACCAGCTCAAACTAGCAGTCATGCTTCAAAACATACCTAACCAGCATAAAGCTGTTTTTTTTTTCAACAGGGTTAATAATGTTTGTATTTCAAAACTATATTGTGACCCTGAGCAGCGTCTTAAGTCGCTGGGATATATTTGGTAGCAATAGCCAACGATACATTGTATGGGTCAAAATTATCAATTTTTCGTTTTAAGCCAAATATCATTAAATATTAAGATCATGTTCCATGTAAATGTCCTACCATAAATATATCAAAACGTAATTTTTAAATAGTAATAGGCTTTTAAGAACTTAATTTGAACAACTTTAAAGGAGATTTTCTCAATATTTTGATATAAAATTGAATCTTATGGCTGGTTTTGTTGTCCTCGGTCACATATAAAGGATGTGATCAAAATGCACGAAAATTAATTAAAACCTTGGAATAATTGTTAAAATAATTAAAGAGAAAGAAGAAAGAAAATCATACCAAATGTAGCTTGAAAAAGATCTATAACTTTGGGGTTGGTTTCTGGAAAGTAAAAAAACACAAATCTACATAAAGCAGCAAAAACAAGTGAACAGACGTCGTGACTGTGGACCGGAGGAGTGTTACCGGTGAAGCTGAGCGAGGGCAGCAGCAGATGCAAACCCTGGTATCGGCTGATCTGAGCATCGCTGAAGCGCTGCAGCTCTCTGAACACGCTCTGGTTCAGCCGCTGGACGTTCACCGTCTCCACACGACTGCTGGGAACCCACAGACGCAGCCAGAGATGAGCCACAACGCTGCCGTTCCTACAGGAACACCAGAGGAA
>QVTF01001113.1:222500-321045 GCA_003573665.1 Oxygymnocypris stewartii | reverse complement strand
CATGTTTTCAACAAAACAAAACAGAATTCAATTATTTAATATAAAAATATTTTTTTTAAAAGTGCGCGAATGTTTAATCACCTATTTTAATATTTGAATAATTACGGAATTTAAAAAATCACGAAAAAACACACTGAACGCAATTTTTAACTGAATATCATTTAAGAGAGATTGTGATTATTGACATATCCCAAAGAAAACAAAATATGAGATATGGCGTTTTATTATAATTAAATGAATGTCTTTGGCTTTGAAGAAAAGACAATACATGTAACAGAATATAGCCTTCTGCTGAACTGTCATTAATTTGAGAAACAAACCTTCAAAGCGCTAATGCTCATGTCTGACAGCGTGAAATTGTAGGCCAGAGCTCTGGCGTCGTCCCAAAAAAAGAGGATGCGATGTCCTCTTATTTTCTATTAATTCCGGAAGATAAAATGCCATCGTGGGATGGTTGGCTACATGTTTATAATGTTACTATAACATAAAATAGACTCATTATAATTATTATCTTATATATAATAATAATAGCCTATTGAATTGAATATATTTAAACCTCATTATTTTATTTATTCATTTTTTTTAACTGCAATCATAAATGTATTACTTTCTTCATCGAAAAAGAAAGGTATTGGGTATGTGCCAATAGCTGTAACCCTTCAACATAGCCAGTTTTTGAGCTTGCCAACATTTTAATATCCATTCTGGAATGCTAAATTATTTGTAAACAATTTATAGTTATTTAGAAGACAGATAATAATCAAAATAACTAAAAAAATGCAGTATTGTATTTATTATATTTTCGACAAATACAAATTGGGATAAAACTACACAGGATCTATCTAAAATCTTCTGTGATAGTCGGTCAGAAAGGAAGAGTAATCGACTGAACGATGCTATTTCATAATTTGTGACTACGAATGACATTATTTTACATCCTTGTTCTATGCGTGGAAGCCCACAGAGTTCGTCACGTCGTTCCGCCTTGTTTATTCCACGGCTCCCTTGTGCATCATTTCCCGTAGCACCGGCCCAGGAGGCGCGCAGCTCATGACCGAAAATGGCGAGAAATGTTTCAGAGCTCTATGTCTTACACGAAGATTACACGAGTTTCATTATTCGTAAACATTCCAGCCAGCCCCTATTGATTATGCTCTCTCCCACTGGAAATCAATGCAAATGTCATAATGTGCTTTAAATGATATGTGGATGCAACATCAAATGCTATACATACAGTATAAATATATATTATGTGTATATGCACATATACAAATAGACTAAAATCAGCAAAATACAATATAAAGACTCATATATATATATATATAAATCACATCAGACATTATTTTGTCTGATGGTATCCTCCAACTCAGTCAGGACCCCAGCTTTAAATTTCATCCATCTCAAGATATGTGTGATGTGACACAAATCTGTCTGTTTCATGATATGGATGCTAGACTTCTCTGTGTGTGTGTGTGTGTTTAACTGACAGATCCCTCTTAACTGTCCCATGTGGACTAACAATATCTTTCGGACATCATAACAGACACTGCACTGATTACTGCTGCAGGCCACTGCAATAATCTAACTCTGTCCCATTATGGGTCAGGGAACACTTGATTATATATACATGCTAGAATTATCTGATATTCCATCTTAATTATGCATCAACATATTAATCAGATGAAAAAGTTGCCCGAGCACTGCGACGTGCCCTCTACCATTTCAAATGTATCCATTGTGTGTGGACTGAAGTGGTGCCCTGCATGTTTTTGTTTGTCAAACAGCACCGTTCCCTGAGGAGTGCGGTTTGTGGTACCTCCCTGCTCAGGATTACATTAATCAAAGCATTTATTTCCCCAGAGATGCACAGCACAAATCACCCAAAATCCCAATCAAATTGAATAACAGATGAACCACACATTGGAAGTGACCTCTGTGTTTTTTCTGTTGCTTGTTTTGCGAGAAAACAGGTCTCTTGCCATTTTAGCTTCACTCAAAAACGTATTTTGTGTCTTTCTCTGTGATACAGGAGAGGAGTTTCAATAGTTGAAGGTGTTATGTTGACTGTGTGAAACATGGAAATCTTATGCCAGTGGCTAGACACGGTGTGTTTTTAGTGATGAAACATAGATGTTTGGTTTCAGCACATCTATAGATTTAAGGATTTGCTGTTGGTTGCAGAAAGTGCGGTCTGTTAGGTTAGACAAACCCGCTTGTTGAGAACTGTTTCACCCCTTAGTATTAATAAAGAAGATTAAATGCGGATGAAATCATTTATTTTATACTCGAGTTATACAAAATAACTACATTTGACTGAGTGCAAAACTGTCAACACAATAAATCCACGGCAAAGCCGTTTGGCTCAATAAATATTGCTTGCGATACGAGGCCTATTACAGGTACTGCAAATAAAATAATACAGCTGTAATTTTCCTCATGTGTTTTTTAATGTAACTGGCATGCGCCGTTTGATATTCATGGTGAAAATGGGAAGGAAATGTGAGGCTGTTTATGCCAGTACAGTGTGTCGAAACACAAATTCAGCTCTGCTGCTTTCAGCCCGATCAGGGATAAATGATGCAGCCTGTCCTGGTTACCAGACGGGAACGTTAACTCTGCTGGAGAGGTGATGGAAACAGTAGCATTTTGCTGTAGATACTATTGTTGAAATATACAAGTCATAGTATATGTCACATTTTTAACTGGAATAAAAAGAGCCTATTCTCTTGGAAATCTATGGCTCAAGCCAGTCGAAAAAGGTTGCGTACGACTGACAAATCACAGCGTAAACGTGCTAGCAACTATATCAAATCTTCTGTTTTTGTATGTGTGGGCACGCTTAGTTGTCAGAAAATCATTTGTGTGATCATTTGTGTGTGTCATCTTAATCACGTTCCCACCCACAGCAGGAAAATGGGTTTACATACATCTGTATCCTTATTTTGGCATCCTATATGTTCTCCTAAACCTCTGGGCCTTTCCTCACTTTCTATCTCTACCATTTCTACCTCTCTTTGTCTCCTCCTCTAATTCTCTCCCTCTTGGTCCACTCACGCATACAGCCCGCAGGGTCACAAAAGCAACGTTCACCAGCCTGCTAGAAGTGGCCTGACCTTCTGCCAACTGCCTACCACACATTACTCATTACTCAGGCCAGGCACACGGACAGCCCCACAGCTAAAATGCTGCCCTTAACTCAGACAACATGCAATGGATCTTTCTGAACTCCTCCAGTTCGCTCTCACTCACTTTTATTAAAATGTGAATGCTAAGGGTGAAGCGCAGTGCTTAGAGGCTGAATAATGGCTAAGCTAAGGAAACATATGTGTCTCATGTGTAAGGTGGAAAGGTCAATGAGTCTAATTTCTGGTATGCACGATAATGGCTATACAGTGCGCTCGCTGTGGGTGATAGAGCTGGATATTTATATCTAAACCTCATGTTATACATGCAAACAGGCCTCCTATAGCATATGCTGAAGAAATGATGAAGTAATATCATTTATAATGGTGGTCGTGTTGATGTGACAGTATTAACAAAACAGCAAACCTACATGTGTGTTAACAATTATCTACTGTTGTGGTGTTTTTATACAGATAATTGGGTCATAAGGTGTCAAAAGCTCATTAAAAGAGGATGAATATGTTTAACATTTTTACCTCAGTGGAAGCTAATACTTGTGAATAATGTATTAAAACTAATATAATTAAAATACACAAAAATAACAAGAACATCTTAACATAAATCAGTAACTGAAATCGAAATGTTCATATATGTCTGTCTGTCTGTCTATCTATCTATGATATAATGAAATTAACTCAGTGCTGCATTTTTATTTGCTTGCCTACACAGAAAAGTACATTTCCTCTCAATTCAAGGATCAGTCACTCACCTCAATAAATAAAATGTAAGGGGCATTATAAGATATCTACACAGACTTTATTAACGAACATGGTGAGCATCTGGACACCTGAAGGAAAAAAATGTGCCTGGAGACAACATGTGTATTGCGTGCAGTAGAAATAATATTTTGTTCAAGATGCTGTTCCAACTGATTCTAACATTGTTATTTTTCTTGCAGGAGAGGAGCTTCAACTCTCCCACCTTCCCTCCCTTCTTTAGGGAGAGGGGCCTCCTTCCACGTTGGACACAGACTCAATCTGCTGCAGAGGGACAGAGTGGCCACGCTGTGAGCGGAGACACACACACACACACACACACACACACACACACACACACACACACACACACACACACAGACACACACACACACACACACACACACACACACACACACACACACACACACACACACACACACACACACACACACACACACACACACACACACACACAGGTCTCACTGCTTCCGTTTTCAGCTTACACTGCTGCTGGAGCTGTTAGCCTGGCGGCTATTTTTCTTTGAGAGACTATAAAAATATGCAAATGCTGTTGTTAAAGAGAACAGTCAAGTTTTTTCTTCTGCTTGCGCCCCTTGAGTCTACAGAGCAAAAGGCGGAAGGATTTCACTTTTGTCCCTCACTTTGTTTATAGAAAGACAGGAATAATTAAAGGACAGCAACAGTGACAGACACATCATAAATATGTTTGAAATGACCACGCAGATAGGGACAAATAAAATTAATAAAAAAAATATCCTGCTTTACTCAAACTGAATCTGCAAAGAAAGCGACTTTTTCTTTCATCATGGCGGACAGGCCTTAAACACAGGGCATCAACCGTTTTAAGAGTGCAGGAAAAGTACAGGGCGAATTTGTAAACCCCTCACGGTGCTGCGAAACACTTTTTGAAGTGATTATGAAGACAGTTAAGATCAAAGGGTTTGACAACTCTGAGTGCCCGCCAAGACTGAGCCCCTGTAATCGCACAGAGCCCTCCGTACAACACAACTCACAACCCTCAAGCACCGAACAGAACGCAATGCCACACTCACGCATAAACAGATTATCAGGGGACAGAAAACGGCTGGAAAGTAAATATGGGATTAGAGTTTTCAGACTGAACTGCACCGATATAACCAAGGAGATTAGCAAAACATTTATAGGTAGATATTAATTATCGGCGACAGGGAGAAAATTGTGAATGAAAAACTCCATGCATATGTTTAAAAAAAAACAGCACGCTATATAACCTCATTATATTTAATATTTTCCATTGTATTCAACATATCACATGTATTAAATTAACTGCCATACTTGTCTAAATCCTTTACAAAGAAACCATAAGAAGCAGGGAAAAAAGAGAGGGGAAAAGGAGAGTGTGCAGAAAGTGCTTTGTTGAAGTCAACAAACTCTTATATTTTTATATAATTATGTGCTCTGCTGTGCGTAACTGCTAGGCAGCATTGTAACAAATGTCCATCATTGGCTCCATTAGACCTGAAGACAGACGGCCATTACATTTAGCTCAGTATTTTGCCAACAAAAAAAACACGATAGCTCTGAACAAAACAAAAACAATATTAATAGTGATTTTATTATCTAAGCATCCAGGTTGTAGAATAAAAAAAAAGGTCATACACATGCATACACACTGTAAGTAAGTCATGTGGTAATATGTTAACAGGCTGCCATCTTGAACCTGCTCATCTTGGTTTTGTTTGGACATTTAACTGAAAGTTTTGCTTTTGTCAGTGTATTGACTGTTTTGTGTTACCACACTGGTGCTGATGTGAAACAATAAAATGTGTGTAACATCAAGTCCCCTCTCTGCCTCCTGTTTGCGGTGCCACTCAGCGCCTCTCTCAGACTAACCGCTTGGTACAGTCTTCTCTGGATCACTTCCAGAACCCTCGGGTTCCGAGTGGCCCAGTCTCTGAAGAGTAGCCAACAAACGGGCCTTTCAGTGTGGACACCAGATGGGGCGGGCCAGCCAGCCACTCGGAGGAACTTCTTGTGTCGCCAGACACAGAGAATGAATCCGCTTTTATCTGCCAGCCCAGTGGACTACAATGAGCCTTCCTGTGCACTTAACCATGAGACAGCACACACACACATACAGAGAATGATGCCAGACAGGTAGTATGCATTGCCATTCCCTAACCATGGAAGTGAAAATGCGAAACTCTGGGTTTGGCTACACTTGCGATTTAACAGACAAACACACAGTCTGTTTGTTCAATCATGTAAATCATTCTCTGGGCAGAAGAGCTACAATCCTGATAAACAAGCAAGATAAACAACAAGATAAACAAGCTAAAAATTAATTCCTGAAGAATGATCAAAAATGTACATTATTTAGGCATTATGATCAAAGACAGTGACTGTGCCAGGCTATACAAGGCTGTTTTTAATCAAAATTAAAAATACAATTCCAAAAGAAATCCAAGTATATTGACCTCTTTGCTGTTTAATATTTTACAATTCTGTATTTTGTCAGTGGTTTATTCCTAATTGTTCCAGACAAGCTTTCCAATGTCTTTTTCAACAGTAGCAGAAACTCCCACTTACTAGTCTCTCACAGATAATCATCTAACACCATTGCGCTGGACTGCGCCATACCACCTCATACTAAGTGTGTGTGGTGTGTGTGTTTGTTCTTTTGACAGCTTGGTCACAGGGAACTGCAGGCCCTATCGATTACCTGATCATTAGGAGTGACCAGCTGAGTGGCAACATAGCCGCAAACACCACTAGCTGCAACGCGAAACATCTGACCTCTCTTTAACAAACAGCCATCGAGTGACCAGACCTACTCATTGACCCATAATAGTCACTGCAGGCCAGCAGCGTTGAGATAACTACACCCAGCTGTGGGCCGTTTCATCGACTGCCATGGATCCGCTGGGCTCGTGCGTTTCGAAAAACGGACTGACGTGGATTTTTATGAGGAAATGTATCTCATATCTGATGGTTTAGCAGATGTCCATATGCAGAACAGTTGGCAGGTGTGTCTGCCAGTACAAACCCACTGATGATACAGTTTACACTAGTCCGACACCCACTGCTGAAAGTCTGCGAGTGACACTGCTCACCTCCTGTTGCGCTATTAGAAAGCACTGCTTCCAGTTCAGAGCCTCGCACCACCCCAGTATGTGTGTGTGTGTGTGTGTGAAAGAGACAGTGAGAAAGGAGGGGGAGGCAGGGAGAGGGTAGGAGGAGGAGGAGGAGGAGGAGGAAAAGGCCACTGATCAGTGAGTGAATTAAGTGTTTCTCTGGTGAGTCCCTCGGAGGGGAAGCACCCTGCAGAGGACAGTGTGGAAATGAACTCGATGAGGCGGTGAGTGTTTGACCCCATGTCTGTCCTCACGCCACCCTCACCACTCTCATGGCTGACTGACACCGACTACATCCTGCCTGCAATGAGTCACTTCCCGTCTGTCATTACCTCGCTTGAGCACTTTCTTAATTCAACACTTGTACGTCCGTCTATAAACGGGCGAGGGATTCCGCGTTTGAAGTGTCATATTGCGATATCACCCGTTTATTTTCTTTCCGTCAGGTTTCATTCTTAGTTCCTCTTCAAGAAAATGGGCCTGTTACAAGCTAACCAACACCATATGAGTCTAGCAGCGTGAGAAATATCTGAAAGCCGGCTGGTCGAGAGTTGAGCTCCAGGGAAAGGATCCTTGTGGGGCAGCTGAAGGAATGGGGGGAAGAGCGGAAGCAGATTGCAGGAGAAGGCGGTGGCTTTGAAGGTTGTAGGTAGCAGGTTTTTCCCTGCACCACTGCAGGAGACTTGAGCACAGGCCCCCACCGGCACAGGTGGTACTGCTCATTTCAATTTAGCTCAAATCTACACTTGAAATAGTGCGGCTGTCATAAGCAATCTGCAGCCCAGGACGGAGCACTGCCTTGGTCGAGGAGTGGTGGGGGGAGGATGGGGGTGTCAGAGCAGACTACGTTGAGTTCTGAAGAAGAGGCTGCTGCCATATGCCCTCCCATCAACCTCCTCCCCCTCCTTCGCTGTTCCTTTACTCTTCCAAGCACATGTTCACCACAGGTCCACTCATCCAGAACAGCACAAAGAGAGGTCAAAGCAGTCAACAAGTTATTTACTGCAGGGGATTCGCTGTGCCTTACACCCCATCTGCTTTCGGAGATGAGACTGAATCCCTCATTATGTAACACAAGATCAGCTTTTTCTTCTGACAAAGGTCTGATGCACACCTATCTCTTCTGTGCTTTCGCTCCTTGCACAATTTGTGGGCATGATGGAAGCCACTAGTCAAAACCTTCTGTGCTAAAGGTCTCATCCATTTTAAACATTCATAGTTGAACCAAATGCTGGGTTTTGGTTAGTTTAATTGCAAATGTTCAAGATGTGAAACACTATAAGCACAAAAACAACTTTGGCTGATCCAGCATTTATTCCAAGGCAATGAACAGTTTCGAGGGATCAGTTTTCTTTCCTAAAGAGATGTTTTAATTTAATGTTTTTTTTAATTTATTTTACATTTATGCATTGCATTTATGGCAGACACTTTTATCCAAAATAACTTAAATTGCATTCAAGGTATATGTTCTCTATCAGTTTATTCATTCCCCGGGAATCATGGCCATGACTTTGTTAGTGCCATGCTCTAATGTTCAACCTACAAGAGTGCCTGTCTAATTTAAGCAAATTTTACTAATATTTAACAATGTTTCCAAAGTCAAATCGGTAAGATTAAACTATAATATTGCATTCCCAGTCAGTGTCCAACTCAACCTGCAGTCTTCTTCTTGGAAAGCTGAAGGAGTTTTTAAACAGAGGTGATGAAGAAGAAGAATATGTTTTTTATTTGTCACATACACAATTATACAGAGTATAACCAGCAGTGAAATTTGTGCTCTGCATTTTAACCCACCCAAGTGCACACACACTTGGAGCAGTGGGCAGCCAACGCTGCGGCGCCCGGGGTGTAGTTGAGGGTTTTGGTGCCTTGCTCAAGGGTCTCACCTCAGTCGTGGACAATTTCTGCCGGAGCCGAGATTCGAATCCACAACCTTGGGTTACAAGTCCGACGCTCTATCCATTAGGCCACGACTGCCCCCTACGAGGCAGCGCCTATAGACAGCACAGAGGATGGACAGATCAGAGTAAGCTTTGCAATCCTGGAAGTGTTTCTGCGTCAGAAAGCAGGCGTTTTTAAGCAATGTTGTTCTAGCCTGGGGCTACAGCCCACTGGATCATGTTGAGCTATTTCAGGGGAGAAAGAGAAAACATGACAGGCCTCGATGAATGCAAATGTATCTTGTGTATCTCACAGGCATGTTGGAAGCACAGTTTCCCCTTTAGAAACTTGTGTCTGATGTGGGAACCTCTAAATAATACACAAGCCCGGACATGAGGTGTGCTTTTACCCTCAGCTGAGGGAAAATATAATTGAAGAGCTTTCAAAAGCACCAGGATGGTACGGTATTCCCTCACTTTTACAATTAAAATGTAATCATGCTAATTTATTCATTAATTTATTAATTTAATCTCTACTTTGGTACATATTTTCCCATCAAGAGGTTCCAGATAACCTATTGGCATTTGCACAGTCAGCACTTGAGGAACCAGGCATGGCTCGCCATACAATGACTATGGAGGATTACACCCAAGTTGCCCCCTTTGGACGGTGTGCCTTGCCCGTTGAGCTGCCAACCTGGCCAGCTCTTTCACAGCATGGCAGAGCCTCTTCAGGAGGTGGTATTCTCTCTGGACTAACATGTGTTTCTGCGGCTTGTGCCCTGCCCACTACCGCACAGACCGTGCCAGGGCTCATGAGTCTGCGCACTGATAGAGCCTCGATGAAGTTGTGGGAATGCTGTGAGATTGTTTATCTTTTATCCCCGGGCTTCAAATGAAGTTGAAATTGAGTTTTTAGCGTGTTTCTCTCTCCTGCTTGCATGACTCTCGAGCAATGGCTCTTTGCCTGCAGCATCAAGCAGGGAGTCCTTTCAAAGACTCCAACACTGCAAATGCAAGAACGCATGTTTGCAAAAAGACACACGCACACACTCACACACACACACACACACACACACACACACACACACACACACACACACACACACACACACACACACACACACACACACACACACACACACACACACTTCTAAAATTCTTTTTAGCTCCTAGATACACAGGAGTCTTCAGGCAGAGGACACTCTACGAATAAATTTCATGCACATTTGGGAAAAGAGAAAGTTTATTCCCAAATTCTCAGAGGGAGATTACGCACAGCACACACATTGGTGTCTTTATGATTGAAGTCCTCAATAGCCTCCCTTATATGCTTCAACATTAGTGCATTACAAACAAGTCTTAATGGATCACTCTCATTTGTCCTAATGAGTAAAGTTGGTCTGTAGTTTTACTCGTTAAACTTCTTCATCAAGACCAACATCATCTGTGCATTCATGCTTCATAACTGTGCTGAAGCTGTAAAGGAGAGCAAGAAGAACTGGTGAAGAGCTCCATTGACAGGATTAATGGACGAGGAGCTGAGCAGTGCAATTACACCCTTCAGTGAGGGGCATTTTTCATTTTGGGTCCTCCTCATCTCTGGCTTTCTCTCCTGTGGGAGAGAGTGCAGTCCTAGCGGTTTGTTTGTTTTAATTATTTTTCCATATGCAAATGTGGTTTTATTTAATTGCAGCGAAGCAAGCGACGAGCACAGAGAAGAAAGAGGGGAGGACAAACTCATTATTGATTCCTGAGCCATCTTTCTGGAAGCCATCACTATTACGTCGCGCAATCCATCTTTCCCATGCATTAACTTCAGTACAGGCATGGAGAGAAGTGTTAATACCTCCTCAGAACATCAATCAGACAGGGAGAGAGAGGGAGATAGGAGAACCTCTGAAAAAGTTTCTTGTTTTTTTGACAGGTACCACTCAGTAAACCATGTTTTTATGCCAGGAAATGAGGACTAAAGGTTGTTGTAATGAGGCTCAGTTAAAATGAGCCATGAAGGTTACCAGCAGCCTTCCACCAAAACATCCTCATTTATTCTGCAGGCCTGAAATAATATTTTCTGCAGGGAGTTTCCAATAAAGTCCTCTTGAGGAGATGAGTGTGATTGTTTGGTGGGTGTGTGTTTGCATGCGTGTGTGTGTCTTGTGTGTGATTGAGGCTCTTCATGGCTTTTTTCAAGTGTACAATATGCCTTGCGCTATGCAGAGGTGAGACATAAATATTGCTGAATAAAGTGAAGTACGTTATCAAACCCTGCCTTCACAATGGAGAGCTTAATTACCCAATGCTGTGCTTTGGGAGTGTGTGTGAGCAAGATGGTCAGGTTTGAAATTCAGAGGCCCAGAGTGTTTCTTTGCATGTTTACTTGTTTATTGCTCATTGAAGTGGGCAGGGCTAAGATATTCCATTAGATGAGTGACATATTTTTTTCAGCCTGTCAGGCCGTGCTTTCCCATACAGAGATGGACGGATGTCATCTGTCATTCCGAGGCCTCCCTGATGGTTTATTGGAGGTGTTCATGGATGTATGATGTGCTCGTTAATTCCGGGGGCTATTAATGAATGGCTTGAGATAAAAAAGGATAAAAGCGAGAGCCAGGAGTAAAAGAACTGTGGAGAGAGCAGGAAGCTCAGTTTCAGCATTTCTGAAAAACCCTCAAAGTCTTTTCTTTAATCCATCCTGACAAGGCTGAGGCTCAATCCACCTCTCTCTCTCTCTTTCTCTCCTTCTTCTGGATCAGTAGGGTCCTGCAGTGGTTGAGCAACAGCATGGGTTCTTAGATCAGTGTTCTGTGTTCTGAGAGACACATATACAGAAGGGGTAATTACTATGCCATGCTGAACAGTACTTAACAGTACTGAACAGTAAAAGCAGACCTAATCCTCAGCGTGTTGGAAGCCTGTCTACCACGGCTGCATAGGAAAGATTATGTATGCTAGGACAATGTTTGTGTGTTTACACTTGTGTCAGGTATTCTTAAAGTAATAGTGTGGTGAATAAGGTGTTCGTTTTTTGTCTTCCTCAGACAACGCTATCACATGTATTCTGATCATTTCAGAAGAATATTCCAGTGCTTTTTTGTCTTTTTTTATCTTTCCTTGTGTGAAAACAGCAGAAAAAAGGAAACACCTATCATTCATTGAAAATAGATTCAAATCATTGTTTAATGTCTAATTAACGGTTGACTGTTTATAGAGACAGATAACAATGAACAGAAATCTTCCAAATCACATGATCATGTTTAATTTTTACATTTTTGTACTGATGGTACTTGCACTGATACTGCAGGAATCTTGCAGCAGAGTGTTCTTGTGTGTGTGTTCCTTGCTGGCAAAGCTCTGGGAGAATTGCATCAGTCAGAGAGCAGAGCCTACTGAGCACCAGGCTGGATGCAGAACGTGTTTCCGTGGAAGCCCAGTCTGATTGGACATGCATAGAGGATGTAAATAGCCTGGCAGTGTTTGGGGTATTCGGCATCGCCAAACAGGCCTTCCACTAACCAGAGAGACACCTGCGAGTAATCCCCCGCTGTGGGCTTCATTTAGAGAAAGTCTCCTCTGGCTACACCTGGATATCTCACTCAGGCCCAACTGCGGTGGAATACAGCTGCCAGTCATGCAGATGAAAGGTCTACCGTGACCATGGTGAAACTGGCTTTTACATGGTGGGTATGCTGTGTACACAGCGCCAAGTATGGGTTGATAATCTGCTCTATTACCACCCACCTGGCCTGCTATACCACCTCTGGAAGTCTGGAAGCATTGCAATACTTACACAGGTAAAAATCAACACTAGTAGAAAGGGAGGAATCAATCCCTTTGGCTTCAGCTGAAGGTGATCTGATAAAGGAAAATTGGGTTATGCAGAGCATTCCGTCTTGTCCCTGTTGAAAAGTCCAGCATATGTTGGTTATGTATGTGTCGATGCATGGCTGCTGGTTTGAGTTGGTTTAAGCTGGTCCTTAGCTGGTCATGTGCTGGTCCTAAGCTGGTAATGTGCTGGTCCTAATCAACTAGCTCGTGCTCAGGACCAGCTTAGGACCAGCACATGACCAGCTAAAGACCATCTCAAACCAGCAGCTATGCTTCAAAACAAACCTAACTAGCATATGCTGGATTTTTCAACAGGGGTGTAGGACACCTGGAAGCCTGCCAGTGCTAATATGCAACATCTATATCTAAAATCAAAAGAAAACATTGCAAGATCAGAAACTCCCTATTACAATTTTAAAAATGATGTTTTGATCGACAGCTGCCCCCGTTTCACACTCACAGCGGAGGTAAATGGTATGATCTGCGTGACGACTGATGGACACTGAGCCAGGTTGAGAGACAGAGAGCACCGCAGTGGCGTGTGGAGGTCGGATCCAACATATGCCAGCCAGTCAGCCTGTCCTCCCCACTGCCGAGTGATGAGAGCAGGGAGCCGAGAGCCGCCCTGCCCCTGACGAGCTGCCAGCTGGCTGGGGAAGAGAACACGGTGGACTGACACTCTACTGGGGGGTAACCTGCCAGGAGGAAGGGAAAGACAGCTGCGTGTGTGACTGGTGTGTGGGTGTGGTCAGTAAGTATGCATGTGTGCACGAGTATGAAGGGATACAGGCACTGCTCAGGGCGCGGTTGGTCTCCTGCAAGGGTCCAGATGGACACAGGGAGGGGGGTGAGCTTGATTCAAGGGTTTTTGGAGAGAGTGACAAGAGTGACAAAATTTCTCTGGTGCTCAAACTGTGCTGCCAGCATGTTCTCTCCTGGCCCGCCTTCTGCCCCCCACTGTCACCTGTTAACCCCCACCCCTTTGCCCTGCTCAGGGACTGGCACACACACACTTAATGGAACAGATATGAAGGCATGTTATGGTTTCAGAGTCTTTTTCTTAGTGTGAACCGGCCAACTAAAACTGGGCTGTTGCAGTCATTACTGCTGTAGGCACGCTCTTAAAGAAGCACCGAAAATGTCTCAATAACAATTCATTTGCTGTGTTTGAACTTCATTTTCATTACTTGTTCAAGCTAATTCTTGAAATTTTCAGGACAAATTTATTTATTTAAAATCAGGGATGTAGGAATTATTTGAAAAAGGAGTGCCACAATATAAAATACATCAGGTTTGTTCGTGAATATTAATTGTGACATGACATTTGCCTAGCATACATAAATGTTTTGGTTGGTAAGGTACTAGAAAAAAAATATTCTTTATGTAGCTTGTTATAGGCTTTTGCTTATCCATCCAGCTGTAATTTTCTCTATGCAGTACAATCAAGCTAAATTTATATTTTTTCATAAAGTTATTACCTGTTCACAAACTGTCATAAGAGTGTCCACAATAAAGTCAAGTCACCATTATTTATATAATGCATTTTACAGTGCAGTTTGTGTCAAAGCAGCTTTACAGTATTACAGTATAAAGAAAATAAAAATATTATTCAAATATTAATAAGCAGTAAAGCAGGTTTGTGAAAGTTTTTTCTCCCTCAGAAACAATTATAAATATTATCGAATATACCAAACTAAAGTTCTCTTTCATAGGTTCACTCGACGCTGCGTAAAGCTTACATGCTTTGGGAACGCCCCTGGGTGTGCTGATTGTCTGAAACCTGTTTAGAATCACAGCAATTCATTGGCTGATGGTGCGGAAGCCGCCCTCGATGTTATTAAATATTAATAATAACGTTTATATTTACTTCATATGGTGCATTAGGTACATTAATGTGTAAAATGTATTCTGTAAAACATGGGTCAAATTCAGCATGCACAAACAGTATGAAGCTTTTATCTTTAAAACAACCACTGTCTTGTTTCATAAGTCTCTTATAAATACTCTCTCCTGTCTCCCCTCCTAATTCTATCATTCTTGTACTCTTTCTCTATAATAAGACTCTTTTGTGTCCTTGATCAGTGTGACCTACAGCGCTTTTTGTGGGAATATTCTCTGTCTTTTATGAAATTAGTCTGGATACAGAGCAGGAACTGCCGGAGCTGTCTGGTCCACCCTGCGGGCCAGTAGATCTGTTGGACCTGGTCCCATGGTGGGGGCGCAGAGGAGATCAGACATCCCCTCATACATACTGTCCTTCCGATACATCTCCATGGGGGCATCATTAATCTGGACCTCATAGAAACACAGACTAACTGTTTGCCTTGTAGAGAATGATATTTAAAAAGTTACGATGGCATATCATATATGTCGAAGCAAATGCGAACATTTTCTTTTCTTTTTCTCATTCGTACATCTACTTTCCTATTTCTCTCTCCCACTCTCTGTATCTCTGTATTTTTTTTATATCTCCTCCAAATTCTTTCTTGACCCTACAGCCATCTTCATTTCAGTTACAACCATGACACACAAACACACACACACGCACGCACGCACGCACGCACGCACGCACACACACACACACACACACACACACACACACACACACACGTCACATTTACATTTCAAACTGGCACTGTGTCTGCCACACATTCATTATTTACCAGCCCCTGGCCACAGAGGGGAGTGCCTGATCTCTCTCTCTCTCTCTCTGTTTCTGTCACCCTGTGACTCTTACCCTCTCATCTCCCATCTCCACTTCCTGTTTCTATATTGTGGTGTAGTGAAAGTAATGAGTACAAGGTAACTATGGTTCTCAGCATGGCCAAATTTTTCTAATCCCTCTCATTAACTCATTAACACCGTTAATGCCAAAAAAATTACAAAATAAATAAAACACAAACCTGTGGGTGGGAGTTACAGATATGGATGTAATGTATGGAAACATGTCTTAAAATATAAATAATAAACCGATTTTTTTAAGATGGAAATCTAATTAGTTTTCTTTTATCACAATGACACAAATAAATGAACATAGGAGGGAGTTTTAATAATTTTCGGACTGCTCTAAGTTACTACTCTAACGTAAAAAAAAAAAAAATAACAAATACTTTTATTAAGACATATTCCAGGTGTTTGTATATTTTTGTAAATTAAAACAAAATTGGTTAAAATGGTCTCGATGGATTTTGTTATACACACACATCTTTTCACTGTTGATTACTTGTGACGTTAATATCAGCTGTTTGGACTCTCACTGTGATGGCACCCATTCACTCTTGAGTACCATTGGTCATGTCATGCTAAATTTCTCCTAATATGTTTGGATGAAGAAACAAACTCATCTAAAACTTGGATGGTCTGAGGGTGAGTAAATTTGAAGCAATTGTTTTAAAATTATTTTTGGTTAAATTATTCCTTAGTTCTTACCAAGGAATTATTTTACCCTTTTTACCGAAATATGAGTCAAATTCATGTTTTTTTTTTACTGCCAAACAGGAATGACCCAACCAAAATTGGTGTGAGGCCATGAGTGTGAAATCTGGATAAGAAAAGAGTATGATATAGACAGAGGCATTGTGGTGAGAAGCTGTCTGTTTATACTGCCACTGGCTTAGTGTTAGATTGTAGGAGTGATGAACATGTCGATTTCACATTTTGATGAGGCCAAGACATGTGTGTGTGTGTGTGTGTGTGTGCGTGTGTATAGTGATGTTACTTTGTCAGGTGCTATGTACAGCACAGAATATTCTTGAATGTGACAAAGGTGACAACGCACTTGTTTAGATCCAATACAAATAACTGATGCCAAATGCTTTAAAAATGTAGGACTTTTAAATATAAATTTAAATACAAATATTAAAATATACATGTAGGCCCTATATCTCATCACTGGAGTAAAACTGATGCGGGTTGCCTCTTTTCAGGTTTGTATAAGTATCCTTATTTCTTCAGAAATTGATACAATTTTGATTGACTCTCACAATAATGGTGTGCAGTTAAATATCAACATTACTAGGTCATGTATATTTTCAGCTATATAACAGTAGTTTAGTGGTTTGAAAAACAGCTTTTTTTGTCCTCTCTTCAGAGAGTATTGATATACATGTGATTAAATTAGCAAGTTTGGGTGGTGTATTTCAGAAAACCATAGCCTCTCTCAAAGAGTCTGTTGTCAAGTAATGTTACCTATAAGCTCAAAAAGCAGAATTGTTATCCACTTTAATTTGGCAAAATAAATGAATTTGAAAAGGGTCCAAGTTCCCCGAAGGTAAAACTAATCATACAAAACTATTTACAACAAAACAACATCAATAATTCAAATAAGAGCTAAAACATCTATGAATTCTTAACTACTATTTAAATGCTTCCATAAATTCCCATGTTTTGACCAAGCATGCAATTCAATTATTCAAGCACAAGGGATTTTGGCTATTATTCCCCTCAGCACTAATTTCTCATATTTAATGATTTTGAGTTATTTAATACTTAAAATCTTATATTTGGGAATTTTAAACCAACTAAGTTCAATAAATGTATGACTTAATTAGTTATCTCAACCCTGGTAAAGTAACAGCTACTTGATCATTTTAAGTAAAAAAAACAAAAACAACATTCAAAGTAATGCTTGATTAGTACTTGATTGTTTTTAATTATTTTGATACAGTTATATATTTCACAGTTATTCACATAATTATTTTAAACCATAGATAATTAGCATATATAATTGAATTATAAATAACTGAATTGAAACATAAATAAGTAAACAACCCTGAAATTCCAAGTTCATTAGTACTTTTATATTATTTTAAAACTTAAAATCTTATTGTTTTTGTATTTGTAATCCAAAGAAATTCATTGCGCATTGATAAAGGAATTATAAATCTCAACCCTGGAATTCTAAACAATGGTTGATTAGTAGGCTACTTGATCATTTTGGGTTATTTTAACACCTAAAACCTTCATTTCAAAATGAAGTTCAAGTTTTTGAAGAACTTCAAAAAAGTTCATTTAATATAGATAATTAAAGTATGAATCCAAATCCTACCATTCCAAGTATTGGTTCATTAGTACATGATTATTTTTAATGATTTTTAACATCTGAAATTGTATATTTCAAGACAAAAACACTTCATATTTTAATAACATTAACCTTTAAAATCTTACTGTTTTTGCATTTTAAAGCAAAAGAAGTACAATTATCAATTATCACAATTTAATTTTAAATCTACAACCCTGATTTTCTAAGTAATGATTGACTAGTACTTATTTTTTTACTTAATTTAACACTTAAAATCGTACTGTTTTTGCATTTTAAGCCTAAGACATTCAATGCCCATGGATAACTGAATTATAAATCTACAACCCTGAAAATCTAAATAATGGTTGATTATGACTTGATCATTATTTAAAAACCTAAAACCAATTTTTTCAAATACCTATGTTATCTGACATATAAAACTAAACACTTAGAGTTCAAGTAATGACTAATTAGAACTCATATTCATTGTGAATGAGTCATTTTTAACGATTTAATGTTTATAATTAGGATTTTAAAGCCACATGTTCATTTAACATAGATAAATCCAAACTCTGACTTTCCAAGTAATGGGTGATTAGTATTTGGCAGTTTTTAATTATATTAAAATGTAACACTTTCACAGATAATACCCAAATACTGGCATTTTAAGTAATGGTTAATCAGGAAAACATGACCACGTTATGGTTTTATAAATGTAAAGTATCTCGTCTGACACAAAGTTTACGGATCACACTGCTGGAACGACTCTCAGAAAGGCTCGGATCACATAACTTCAGCTCGGATAAAAAAAATAAAATGTTTCGGCATATTACAGATGGTTCTGTAAAACATAGTTTGAAGCTTAATCAGAAAGCGCTAAAGTAAAACATATCTGCATTTCCTGTTCTGGAGGAATGTGCTCACTGAATTGTGGTGTATTGTGGGATGGCTGAATGGGGCCTCTTGGCAGGCACCACTTTTGAATCTGGCTGTTGCCGTGGTAATGAAGCAGTTCAATGCGCTCTCTAAACCAGCTCAGTCTGACAGAAGACCTTGGCAGGCAATCCTAGCTCCACCAGAGCCTGCCGTGAGAAACTGTTTTCTGTCTCTTTTTTTCTGCAGGCAGGTAGGCAGCCACCTGCTGCAGGAGCTAGCTCCAATCTCAGAGCCAGGGACTCCGGCCAAGTCTCAGGCACCAGCCTGGCTGCCTTATCCCTCCTCTGGGTGTGCTTACTGCTCTCTCTTCCTGTTAAATGAGCCCCTGTGCAGACGACCTGTGTTGGACACCATTAGGGGTCCAGAAGCAACAATTGGTTGGAGTAAAGGATTTAGCGAGGATAGTATGCAGGAACGTGGTTGCTGCGAGCGGGACTGAAATTAAGCACGTTTCTTTTCTCCAGGCCTGGCAGCTTCTGTCAGTCAACAGGAACTTGGCGCTCGCTTGCTCACTCTCGCACCAATAACAGGTGTTGTTTTCACATCATATGTTTTTTTCCTTTGCTTTAACAATTTGTCTATGAGAGCGCAGCCCAGTTAAGAGCGTGAAATGTTGCACGTTCGCTACACCCCCCCCCCCCCCCGTCTGCCTAAAACAAGCCAGATATGGACAGAAATCTGTTAGCTGACACCTGAAGACGCCCAGGTGATAGCGGTCTCATTGAGTGCCATATAAAAGCTTCATAAGATATAAGTGTCTAACGAATGTCATGCACCCCCCCCCCCCCCCGGATTGTTTTCTATAGTCCTCCATGCCCCGTTTTCTTTTCTGATCTCTTTTCTTGAGCAATTTACAAAAGAATCACTTCAGTCACACATGTGCATTTTGTTAGGTATACTTAACTCTTTTCCCTGTAGTCAAAGGGCATTGTGGAGGAAAGCTGGTCTGTCCCTGAGTCACGCAGGGCTTCTATTAAATAGCGAATCTGAGCGAACATATGTGGAACATACGCACATACGCTGGATACCTGATTATATCTTGGCAGTGATACAGTTGTGGGTTCACTCGCCACCTGCATTCATGATTGCATCTTGCGTGTGTGTATTTGCGATAGCGTACGAGTGTGTATGCAGTGTAAATGTGTGTGTTTGTTTACGCGAATATATATGTGGCCATACATAGTGCACCTGGATGAGAAAGACGGCGCTCAGGCAGCTGCAGGTCAGCGGTGAGACCCGTGTGGGCTCTCCTGACAGTGGAAAGAGGGGATAAATGCTCGGCCCACACAGAGCCGCCAATACCTGCACGCAGCATGTCAGCAGGTCAAACCAATCCCGCCTGCTTGCAGCCTACAGCTATCTGTCTCCTTTGCGTTCATTTACACCTCATGTGATTGTGTGTGTGTGTGTGTGTGTGTCAAAGATGGAGGCGGTGTGTTGAAGATTGTTTGTACATCATAAACTGCTTGAAGCAGAGGCACATCTGATGCTGTTTAAATGCAATGAGCTGGCAGATAAAAATAAAACTTGACGTCAGATTCACTGTTTCAGTGTAGCGCAGTGATTTGAAATTGTATTGAAGGTTCAAGATCTCTGAGACTTCTTCTGCTGGGCTTTTGAACATTTCACCTGGTAAATGGGTCAATGACATAAGAATGCCCATGATGTGAAATCACATCTGTTCAAGTTTTTAGAAATACATTGTATCATATTTAAGATAAGTTTAATTTAGTGACTTTAGAAATGTCAAGACATGTAACCAAGTAAACGACTATGGACCCTTTTCACAGGCTTTATTTAAGGTGCCTTTGTTACAGTGTAATTATACATTTAAGTACAATCGAGTAATATCAGAGTATGTATTTTAGGGTTAAATCCATTTAGAGTTCTTGTCAAAAGCTTGGAAAAATTATGATTTTAAATTATTTGAATGAATTCTCTTATTCTCAACAAGGCTGCATTTATTTGTTAAAAAATAAAATAAAAAACAGTAATATTGTGAAATGTTATTGCAAAAAACGTTTTTATTTGAATATATTTATACATATAATTTATTTCTGTAATTCAAAGCTCAAAAAGCTTAATTAATTCAGCACTATTACACACAGTCTTTAGTATCACATGATCCTTCAGAAATCATTTTGATATTCTGATTTGCTGACCAATTCTTATTGGTGCTCAGTTATTAATCATAAAAACATCATGTGTTGTAACCCAAGTAAGAAGCAATGGACCCTTTTCACAGGGTTTTATGATGTGTTTCCAAGTTATTGACATTGTAATTATAGATTTGTTTAAATACGTACATTTATAACACAATAATTTGTGTTATATTCACTTTATATTAAATTACAGAAAACCAGTTAACGCTGCTGTGTAAGTGTTTCTAATACAACATCTGGGGAGTGACAGCAAATTTGAAATATTTCTTTCTTCTGACCAACATGAGAATGCAAAAAATTATACTTGTTGCCGTTTATGTTTACCAGTATAGAAATGTACCCAACTATGATAACTTCTGAGAACCCTGGAAATGCGATAAGGGTTAATAGCATCTTGTAAACATGCAAGTGTACACTTTTTAATCATTAGGTACTTACAATAATGCTTTGCAATAATTTTTTTTAGGTAAAAAGTATTTTATTACAAACATGATGGGTAACACTTTAGAATAGAGACCACATATTTACTATTAATTAAGAGTCTTTCCTCAATAAACTCCCAATTTGCTGCTTATTACAGTATTTGTTATGGGGTAGGATTAAACATCCGATTTGCTAGTACTATGAATGCAATACAAGCTAGTTAATAGTGAGAATTGGTCATTAAAATAAAGTGTTACCACATTATGTCATGGATTACTCATTCATAAATATCATTATATCAAGTTCATATCAGTATTAAGTATTTTTTTATAACTTTTTAACTATACCACATAACGTTTTGCAAACTGAACGAACCTTTCATTGTAAAAAAAAGTTAAAATATCTGTTTTTAAAGAGTTCTTGACCTTGGCACACAGTCATGAGGGTCTGCGGGTCCTTTCTATGATTTAATTTCCTGTTTTTTTTTTCTTGCATGATGGCTGGACCACATGATTCCATAATGCAGAAAAACACAGTTTCCAGTATTTAGCAGAACTAGTGTGGATTAATGGCAGCAGTATTCGTGTTCTAAGAGCATAGAGGTTTCCAACTCTGATAAATCTTTTTCTCCCAGACTGAAGGTTCAAATCCGACCAAAGCGATATACACACACAGATAATCTTATACAGGTTTTAAAGGCATCACGTGCGACCCCCACTCATCCCCGGCATAACTGCGTAGATGTGTTTGATGATTGTCTTCAATAAAATACAGAGAGCGAGTGTGCGAGACAGAGAAAAGAGAGAGAGACACACAGCTGTTTCTTCCCAGCAGAGTGCTGGTTTAGGGCTCAATTGTGCATTTTGCAGATAAAGTGACAAAACTACTGGAGGCGGTGTTGTGTGCAGCTGTTGCCACAGCAACCGTGATTTGGAGACCAGGTTCTCCATTACCAGTTCATTTAAGCTTCCTAATTGCATTCCACAGAATCTGTGACCACAACTGCTGCTGAGAGGGAAACATCCTTTTTACCGAAGGAAGAGGAATAAAGGGCAGTAGGACACTGCGAGGCTGGAGTTAAGATAATTACTTAATATTATGCAAGAATTTCTTGTGCAAATTTCAATGCTCTAAAAAAGCAATACGCTCTGAAATGTTGGTTGCACTTTATTTTAAGGTGCCCTTGTAACAGTGTAATTATACACTTTAATAATACCCGAGCAAGGGTTAAGATTAGGGTTAGTTTAAGGTTAGATGCATGTAGAGTACTCATCAAAAGTTTGGAAACATTATAGTTTTTTTATGTTTTTAATAAAATCTCATGCTCATCAAGGCTGCACCTATTTGATCAGAAGTACAGTAAAAACTGTAATACTGTAAATATTTTTTACAACTGGAAATAAGTGTTTTTATTTTGAATACATTTAAAAATAAATTTCTGACCTATATACAAAGTAATTTATTTCTTTAATGCAAAGCTGAATTTATAATTTCTCCAGTTTTCGGTGTCACATGATCCTTCAGAAATCATTGATTTCTGATTTGCTGCTCAGTTATTAATAATGATTCTTATTGTAGTTAATGTTAAAATAGTTTTTGCTGCTTAATATTTTGTAGAAATATCTATATTTTTTATCAGGATTTGATGAATAGAATTTTCAAAAGAACAGTTTATTTATTTGAAATATAATATTTTGTAACATAAATGTTTTTACGGTCACTTGATTAATTTAAGGAAATAATAAAAGAATAAAAGCAATAATTTATATTAAAACATACACACAAACACACATAACGTTTGAATGGTAGTGTAACAAAACATCAGACGGAGCGGGATCCATTTGCAGCTTTATTAGAGTGGTCAAACAGGAATAGATCAAACACCAACAATGGGAACAGTGAGGGCTAAGCAGAGACGTGGTCAGAGAAACAGGCAGGATGGTCAGGGCAGGCGGCAGACAGAGAGGATTACCAGAAAGCAGGCAGGGTCAGAGAGGCAGGCAGCAAACAATCAGGAGAGGGAGTCAACAGTCCA
Source organism: Oxygymnocypris stewartii (assembly GCA_003573665.1). Taxonomy (NCBI): domain Eukaryota; kingdom Metazoa; phylum Chordata; class Actinopteri; order Cypriniformes; family Cyprinidae; genus Oxygymnocypris; species Oxygymnocypris stewartii. The sequence goes on along the minus strand of QVTF01001113.1, from coordinate 297,746 downwards.
GGTAAAACACGGGAAGACAAACTAGGGAAAACGCTCGGAAATGTTAACCAGGGGAAAAACAAGACTTCGCACTGGGTGAGTGTTTGTGTGCTGCTTTTATGTGAGTGAGAGAATGAGGTGCAGGTGTGGTGAGGCAATCAGAGTTGATGAGTGAATGGTGACAGCTGTGTGATTGGTGTAATGGTGGACGGGAATGTGTGAGTGCAGTGCATGATGGGAAATGTAGTCCATGGGTGATGTGCAGTTTGAGTGAGTGGTTACCAGATTCATGACAGAGCCCCCCTCCTAGGAGCGGCTTCCAGACGCTTCACACACACTCGGCACAATCCAGGAGGGCGGTGGAGCGGAGGTGGAACCGGGGGAGGGAATGGAGGGCCAGGTCCATGTGGGGACAATGAGACAGGAGCCCACCAGGGCAGGGCGGACGAGACAGCAGGGACGTGAGGTGACTCTGGCAGGTCAGCGGAGGCGTGAGGTGACTCTGGCAGGTCGGCGGAGGCGTGAGGTGACTCTGGCAGGTCGGCGGAGGCGTGAGGTGACTCTGGCAGGTCGGCGGAGGCGTGAGGTGACTCTGGCAGGTCGGCGGAGGCGTGAGGTGACTCTGGCAGGTCGGCGGAGGCGTGAGGTGACTCTGGCAGGTCGGCGGAGGCGTGAGGTGACTCTGGCAGGTCGGCGGAGGCGTGAGGTGACTCTGGCAGGTCGGCGGAGGCGACTCTGGCAGGTCGGCGGAGGCGTGAGGTGACTCTGGCAGGTCGGCGGAGGCGTGAGGTGACTCTGGCAGGTCGGCGGAGGCGTGAGGTGACTCTGGCAGGTCGGCGGAGGCGTGAGGTGACTCTGGCAGGTCGGCGGAGGCGTGAGGTGACTCTGGCAGGTCGGCAGGGGGCGTGAGGTGACTCTGGCAGGTCGGCGGAGGCGTGAGGTGACTCTGGCAGGTCGGCGGAGGCGTGAGGTGACTCTGGCAGGTCGACGGAGACGTGGGGTGACTCTGGCAGGTCGACGGAGACGTGGAGTGACTCTGGCAGGTCGACGGAGACGTGGGGTGACTCTGGCAGGTCGACGGAGACGTGGAGTGACTCTGGCAGGTCGACGGAGACGTGGAGTGACTCTGGCAGGTCGACGGAGACGTGGAGTGACTCTGGCAGGTCGACGGAGACGTGGAGTGACTCTGGCAGGTCGACGGAGACGTGGAGTGACTCTGGCAGGTCGACGGAGACGTGGAGTGACTCTGGCAGGTCGACGGAGACGTGGAGTGACTCTGGCAGGTCGACGGAGACGTGGAGTGACTCTGGCAGGTCGACGGAGACGTGGAGTGACTCTGGCAGGTCGACGGAGACGTGGAGTGACTCTGGCAGGTCGACGGAGACGTGGAGTGACTCTGGCAGGTCGACGGAGACGTGGAGTGACTCTGGCAGGTCGACGGAGACGTGGAGTGATTCTGGCAGGTCGACGGAGACGTGGAGTGACTCTGGCAGGTCGACGGAGACGTGGAGTGACTCTGGCAGGTCGACGGAGACGTGGAGTGACTCTGGCAGGTCGACGGAGACGTGGAGTGACTCTGGCAGGTCGACGGAGACGTGGAGTGACTCTGGCAGGTCGACGGAGACGTGGAGTGACTCTGGCAGGTCGACGGAGACGTGGAGTGACTCTGGCAGATCAGGCGCCCACCAGGGCGGAGCAGACGAGACAGACGCCCACCAGGGTGGAGCAGACGTGACAGACGCCCACCAGGGCGGAGCAGACGTGACAGGCGCCCACCAGGGCGGAGCAGACGTGACAGGCGCCCACCAGGGCGGAGCAGACGAGACAGACGCCCACCAGGGCGGAGCAGAGATCCCTGGCCGAGACTGGGACCTAGAGGAAACGGAGACACAAGAGGCAGAGAGAGCACATTTGGTTTCAGGAACCGGGGCAGGGAGTTTTAGCGGCCATGGTAGATCCGGGGCCTCGGGCAGCCATGATGGATCAGGGGGCCTCATGGGCCATGGCGGGTCCGGGGTCTCCGTGAGCAATGGAGGGGAGCTCCCTCCATGAAAGTTCTTGGTGAACTCCACTACCTCGAGGGGGCACTCTGGAAGCGCTGAATCTCGGTGGCGCTCGGGCGGCTCTGACTCTCTTGGGCACTCAGGTGGCTCTGACTCTCTTGGGCGCTCGGTAGAACTGGACGGAACCAGCGGAGGCATTGTTGAGCTGGGCGGGACCAGCGGAGACGAAGGAGAGCTGGGCGGGACCAGCGGCGAAGGCGAGCTGGGCGGGACCAGCGGAGACGAAGGAGAGCTGGGCGGGACCAGCGGGGGCATCGGTGAACTGGACGGAACCAGCGGGGGCATCGGTGAACTGGACGGAACCCGCGGAGGCATCGGTGAACTGGACGGAACCAGCGGAGGCATCGGTGAACTGGACGGAACCAGCGGGGGCATCGGTGAGCTGGACGGGACCAGCGGAGACGAAGGAGAGCTGGGCGGGACCAGCGGAGACGAAGGAGAGCTGGACTCTGTGAGCTCCTGGATCGGAGCGGCCTCTGGAGCGGGCTCTGCGAGCTCCTGGGACGGAGCGGGCTCTGGAGCGGACTCTGCGAGCTCCTGGGACGGAGCGGGCTCTGGAGCGGACTCTGCAAGCTCCTGGGACGGAGCGGGCTCTGGAGCGGACTCTGCGAGCTCCTGGGACGGAGCGGGCTCTGGAGCGGACTCTGCGAGCTCCTGGGACGGAGCGGGCTCTGGAGCGGACTCTGCGAGCTCCTGGGACGGAGCGGGCTCTGGAGCGGACTCTGCGAGCTCCTGGGACGGAGCGGGCTCTGGAGCGGACTCTGCGAGCTCCTGGGACGGAGCGGGCTCTGGAGCGGACTCTGCGAGCTCCTGGGACGGAGCGGGCTCTGGAGCGGACTCTGCGAGCTCCTTGGACGGAGCGGGCTCTGCAACACCCACAGTGAAGGAAGAGCCAGCATACAGCAATGCAAAGTCAATAAAGTCCTTTAAGCTACAATTAAATCTCCCGGCAGGTAAGTAGGATTTGATAGGCTCATTTAAGCCAAAACGAAAAATGTCTTTGAATGCGACCTCATCAAATGGTGCCTTGCAAGATATCTCGTAGAATCGAGTGACGTATTCCTCGATAGGCAAACTCCCCTGTTTCAGGTCGAGCACCTGGTTGAATGCTTCCATACCTGGCCAGGGTTCCTTAGAAAAGCCGCTGGATCGCTGTTGTGGCGAAGTCTTCTGTAACAAAACATCAGACGGAGCGGGATCCATTTGCAGCTTTATTAGAGTGGTCAAACAGGAATAGATCAAACACCAACAATGGGAACAGTGAGGGCTAAGCAGAGACGTGGTCAGAGAAACAGGCAGGATGGTCAGGGCAGGCGGCAGACAGAGAGGATTACCAGAAAGCAGGCAGGGTCAGAGAGGCAGGCAGCAAACAATCAGGAGAGGGAGTCAACAGTCCAGGTAAAACACGGGAAGACAAACTAGGGAAAACGCTCGGAAATGTTAACCAGGGGAAAAACAAGACTTCGCACTGGGTGAGTGTTTGTGTGCTGCTTTTATGTGAGTGAGAGAATGAGGTGCAGGTGTGGTGAGGCAATCAGAGTTGATGAGTGAATGGTGACAGCTGTGTGATTGGTGTAATGGTGGACGGGAATGTGTGAGTGCAGTGCATGATGGGAAATGTAGTCCATGGGTGATGTGCAGTTTGAGTGAGTGGTTACCAGATTCATGACAGGTAGTATATCATGCTTTCTGCTTAAATATTAAGTAGCACAAATGTTTTCAATATTGATAATATTTCGATACCCCTGCTGGTTGAATTGAAGCATTGAAATGTTTCTCAAGCAGCAAATCAGCATATTAAAATGAATTGAAAGATCACCTTTGGGTCGCAAGAAAAAAATAACCTTTTTTAAATATATTACAATAAAAAAAACAGTTACTTTAAATTGCAAAACTATTGTATTGTATTGTATAACTATTGTAGTTTTGAGCACAAAAATGCAGCCTTGTTGAACATAAGAGACTTCAATAAAAACTTTAAAATCTTTTAATGTTTCCAAACTTTTGACAAGTTCTGTAATCATGCAGAATTTGCTGTTATTTAGTACATGTAGCGTGTAACAAAGTGTAACTGAAGTTTTCTGTGTGCATTGTTCTCGTATAGTTTGTAAAGTTGTAATCACGAGGTATGACGTTATGTTGCATACGTGAATGTGTCCATGTGTGTGTGGGAGAGTGAAATAGCTCTAATTGTGCTGGGCCATGGCCTCTGAGCTCTATTATTCCATCCTATGGCAGCAGGTCATGCCTGTGGGGCCACCGGCCCTTTGAACCTCGGCAGGGCTGAACCCTTATAGAAAGCCGGCCCACAATGCTTTTCTTCTGCGCCTCTCTTTTAGTGGGGTTTGAAATGATTGGTAACTGTTGAGCCACTGTTCTCTCCCTCGCTCCCCTGCTAGTGACCCTCTCTCCACTGTGTCAGAGCCACTAGATAAGACAGCGGTCCAATTATCTGCACACTCTCCCTTTCTCTGTCTCGACACACACACACAGGCACACAGTTTAAGATCAGCAATCGAGGACCGCCGGCTCTCTCAATCAAATTATCTGCAAAGCTTGGACTACGACAGTTCACTGCCAGTCCACAATAGACCAAGAGACTCATTTATAATAAGAAGAACGGAGTGACGTCCGCATCCGCATCTAAACAAGTCCTTCCTGTGTTCACACCTTCACATAAGAGCACTCATGGGTAGATTCAGAGCGAGTGTGAAAGCACACATCTGCCTGACAGCCCTGACTTGAGTGAGTTTCTCTTCTGAAAGAGTGCGGCCCAAGTGCAGCCTCCTATTCAGGATAAACTGACCCCAAACTCAGAGTCTGACCTGGCCTTTGTGTTCTTTCACCCTTTTCCCTCGGCTTGCGCAAACAAAAGACCTCTGGCCCTCCACGCTCTGCACCCAGCCGGCCTTTTCATGACTTTTATGCCATTTTTCTTCTATTCGATTATTAGATTTTTTTTTCTTGGGGGTGGATTGGGGGATGGTATGTTATTCGTTTCCTTCATGGCTCTCAGAAGTGGCACAATTTATATCGTTGCCAGGGAATTAGGACCCCCCGACCCCTTTGTTGTGGATTGTATGGTGGTTGGCTGAGGGCAGGGCTGGGGTGGATGTCCCTTTATTTCTCTATTAGAAGAGGGCTTGGTTCCCACAGGAGCGCCGGGGACCTATGAGGTAATGTTTACAGAGCCAGGCCTTGAGAGAGCGAGAGTTGTAGTGTGTGTGTGTGTGTCACCATGTAGAGGATGTACAATCCTTACAAATTGTTGTAAAGAAAATTTGAGTAACAATTAGGCATTTTGCTGTGGTGTTACCACAACCTCGTAAATGAGTTAGTTTTCAGCTGAAATGAAACTTCCGTGGACAGGCAAACAAACAGACGCAAACAAAGCCTTAGACAACCATGCTGTTATCACACACAGGCACGCTCTTTCTGCACTGGCGGATAACTGTAAAACTGAATATATAAGACACCCACACACACACTTCAGTACACACTAGCACAGAAAAGTGGAGGAAAGAGAGAAAGCGAGTCTGCGCTTCATAGTGAGGAGAGAAGAGTAATGAAAAGAGAGAGACAGAGGAAGCGATCCAAGGAGAGGGAGTTAAACCATTATCATTTAATGCTAAAAATATCATTCATATTTTTAAGATGTAGATGCCTGGAGCTCAGATGTGTAGAGGTTGACTGAGATTTTAATTTTGTGTGTGTATCTTCATGAGTCTGAAAAAACGATGAACATCTGATCATGCTACTTCACTACATTAAAGTCAACATGGGCTGCATTCGCAAACTATTTGACTTCCGGAATGTTACGCAATGTGAAGGAAACAATTTGAATGAGAAAAATATGATGGGCAGCACTTGAAGGAGTCAGGCATTTAAATAGAAGTTATAAAAACAGGTTGGGTGAACAATACTAATCACTTAAATTATTGATTAAATTCTTGTTGATAATATGTTTGAGACCACTGATTTCATCAGCAATGACAATTTAAAAAAGATGCATTGTGACAGTTATTTCAAATTCTTTACAAAAGTATTTTAACTTTTTTTGGTTAAAAATGATCCAAAATAAATTTTTGTGCAAGTACATAACAGCCAGTGTTCAAAACTTTCTCTTTACTTTAGCGTGATTCACAATGGTAAGCTTGTAATAATGTTTTCTAATTTGAGTGGTACTAGTAGATATTTGCGGGAAATAGTAGGTTATGAATGAATCAATGAATGAATGAGCGATGCATTTATATTGCACTTTATTGTGTATTGCTGTGCACCCAAAGTGTTTTAAAATCATATGGGGGGGGGGGGGGGGGGGGGGTCTCTCCTTAACCACCACCATTGTGCAGCATCTACTTGGATGATGCGACGGCTGCCACAGCACAACTGCACCAGAGCGCTCACCACACACCAGCTACAGGTGGAGAGGAGAGAGAGTCAAAGAGCCAATCAAGTAGATGGGGATTATTAGGAGGCCATGATTGACAAGGGCCAGTGGGGGGAAATTGGCCAGGACTCCGGGTTTACACCCCTACTCTTTACGAGAAGTGCCATGGGATTTTGAATGACCAGAGCGAGTCAGGACCTCGGTTTAACGTCTCATCCGAAAGACAGTGCTTTTTTGACAGTATTGTGTATCCATTATCATACTGGGGCGTTAGGACCCACACAGGCCATAGGGTGAGCACCCCCTGCTGGTCTCCCTAACACCTCTTCCAACAGCAACGTAGTTTTCCCAGGAGGTCTCCCTTCCATGTACTGACCAGGCTCAACCCTGCTTAGATTCAATGGGCAACCGGTTTTGGGCTGCAGGGTTATATCGCACGTGATGATGTTACAGGTGATGGATCATTAATAATATTTTCTCACAGCAGCTGGAATAATTACACTTATACTGGATTGTAATCCAGAAAGGTCCATACGACAATCATCAGTGACAACTGGAGTCACCAGTACAGGTAGTCCTAATAGACCCTAAATACACATAGTCACGCAATGCTGATGTTGTTCACAATAACATTTTGAGACCAAAGTATAACAATAATAATCCTTTGCATGGTTTGATGCGAGCTAAGTGATTGTTAGATTTAATCACCATTGGTAGAAAAATGTATTGTAATGCTTCTTTCTCAGTTGGTCAGAACAAAAGTGGCAGACATGTTACTTGTTCAGATGACATTGTCAGGTGAAAATTTTTATTTGGGTTAAATTCTTAAATTCCCATACTTCCAAGTACAGTGAATATCCATACCAGTGCAGTGACTGATAGCCACACGTACTCTTCAAAATATTAGATTCATCTGTGCTGAGAAGCTGTGCTGATGCACAACCCATGTAAAGAACAAGAAATCTGCAAATAACTACAATTGCAGGTTTCAAGAGGTGGCGACAAAGAAGCAAACCTTATGGACTGCTGCTTTAATGCAAGATATTACGTAATGTAATAAGATGCTTATAAGATTGCAAACCTAAATTTCTTCTGTGAAATAATGTGGTCTGAAGAATTGTACACAATAAGACCAGGGACATGTATTAACCCTGTAAATCCTGACATATGAAATCATACTCAGAATAATCAATTAAAACAATATATATACAGACAAAAAAGCATTTTGTTTTTTTTGTTGTTAAATATCATGCTACATCAAACTATTTATGGCTCATATATTATGATATATGAGAATATGGAGCTCATATACAAGGAGAAAAAAAATTCTATTTTAGTCATGTTAGAGTTCACATTGAAATATTACTAAAAAAGCTGTTCTTACATTTACGTTCTTATGTTTTAAAACTAGTAAAGATTAAGGGGGATGTTTTTATACAGATACTAAAAGGCCATTAATTTGCCTATTAGTAAAGACCACAGAAAGCATGTAGTAGATTGTGTACTTTTCAGCAGTTTTAATCATGCAGATAATTTGTAAGTCTTAAAAAATTCTTATCAAAGGATTTTTAAGGTAAACAAGGTTCTGTTTTAATTCATGTTAAATGTGATGCTTTCAACTCTTCCTTGATTATTTTAACACTAAACCTGTACAATTACACTTTAGAAAAAACATCCATGTCTATTCAGCGCACACACACACACACACACACACACACACACACACACACACACACACACACACACACACACACACACACACACACACACAAACACACACACAAAATTAACATACACAAAAATAAACCAGGACTGGCTCCTGTTTAATGCTTGAGTAGGTCTATGAGTTCATCTCTCCCCCACCGATGTATAGCATGTAAGCTCCCGTTCAAGCCCACCTGTCCCAAAGGGCCTGAGCTGGAAGCCTCTTTTTCTCTCTGTCTTTCTCCTTCACTCTGTCACAGGTCCTACCAATCAATGTTCTAAGCCCCAGGTTGCCTGATTTATCTGCCTTCCTACAGGCACCGTCACCTCCACAAACTGTAAAAGATCAATTTACACAACTCCGCCACCAGAGCGCTATTGACATGACATGGGTGACCGCTTCTCGTCCTCTTCCGATCTTTTTCCAACACGCATCTCCTTCCGCCTTTCTTGTTTCAGAGGTTTAGGTCAGAAAGATGATTTTAGAGGCAAATGTCAGAGTTCACGAATGCGATCTTTAGCCTATCTGCCCTGAAAGAGGCTGTGCTCTCTATACCGAGCTCTTGCCAAATACTGACCCACAACTGAGGAGCATAGAAACAGCTGGGCACAGTCCTGCAGTTGATGATAACCCAGGCCTGGGGCAGTGACTGTGCTCCATCTATGAAAGAGAACTCAGGAATTCTTTCATTTGAGGTATTACACATGCTCAGTGAAGCAATATTGATTTTCTTTTTCTTACTGCTTCCTCTGAGCCATGCTGCAAGCATAAATGTTTTGCCAATTTATCAAAGTTGTATCTGGGAGAAAAGGAGAGAAACAGCAAGGATGGAGAAAGGAGCGAGGGAAGGTGGAAAGGAAGAGAGTAAGAGAGGAAGAGAGATCCAGACAGACAAACTAAGAGATATAGACAGCAATACCGCATACATCCTCCCCTGGCCATGCGCCACTACCTATCTGCCTCTTTCCCTCTCTACCAGCAGGGGACTGTGGGAGGAGAGGCTGGCATTTATAAATAAAACCATATGGCGAAAAACAATAACGTGTGTACGTGTAATTGCTAATTGCATAACAGTGCACTGAGTCTTCCTCCTTGTTTCACTGGAGATGCTTAAATAGGTTCAACAGAGCCATTTATAAGCTAGCACCAACTACCCACGATGCCAAAGAGTCACTGAACAAACAGTATACACAGACATACGCTATATTACTTCTGAGATTGTGGCTGAAACATGTCTACTGGAATACTTTGTTCAAAAAATCCCTATTTACACATTCACATAGTTCCAAGCTCATACGACTGTCTTTTGTCTGTGGAACAGTGAATTGTTGAAGAATATCCTGGCCATTATTTTCAATGTGTTGACAGTGAATGAGAACTGGTGCTGCCAAAGTCTAAAATGACAAAACGTATCACAAAAAGTCCATACAATTCATGCTCTACATTTCAGATTTTGTGGAATCTTACAAAAGCTTTGCGCTGAGATTATACCGAAAGTTGTATCCACCCTAGCCCGTGTTCATGAAGAAGCAATGAAGTTGTGAATAATTGCTCTTCTGAGTTGAATCTTCTTAATGAATTGGTTAATCTAGTATACAAAACCGGTTTGGATTATTTGTTCACAAATCAAGTCGCTGCTACAATTGGAATAGAATTTAGTCAAAAGGACTACAATTTTTTGATGGAATTTAAAACAGTTACTTTTTCAGTTACAAATGTTATGCTTTTATTTAGCTCGGATGCATTACATTTAAGTGATAGTAAAGGCATTTGTAAAACAATTTCAATTGTGAATATTTTGACCTTCCTATTTCTGAAAAAAAGTATCGTGGTTTAAAAAAATATTAAGCAGCACAATTATTTTAATAATACAAAATATTTACTGAACACCAAATTAGCATATTAGAATGATTGAATGATCATGTGACACTGAAGACTGGAGTAATGGCTGCTGAAATTTCATAATTATTTGCCATCACACAAATAAATGACATCTATTAGTCACTGAATTGGCTGATATTTCACAAAACCTTTCTGAATTATTTGTTCAAAGTATAAAAGTTAGCATCCCACTGGAGTGGAAGATTATCGTGAATAACAACTTAAATGTTTTTTTTTTTCATCACAAAGCTATTATGGAATGTATTTGAAAGGACTTTTATAAGTTGAAAGATTATTATTTTTTTTTTAAATGTAAAGCTCAAAGTGTACTTCCCTTTTGATGATACTGCTTATATGTACAGCAGAACGCAACTCCTTTCAAAGTTTAATCAATTTAATAGAGTGAGCAAGCACAGGCACTTGACAAATATAAAGTTTCATCTTTGTCCAGTGTCTACTCTAATTGTATTATGGATAAACATGCCTATGTAGACATTATTATTCATTATCATTGTTAATTATCATTATTGTTGATTTGCTATGTCAAGCACTCTGCAAGTAAACCATATGCAGAAACGTGTACTATACTCTGGCCTTAAAGCTGCAGTCCCCATTAATTGTAACTGGAAATGATCACCCAGCACATTTCCAAAATATCTCATTCTGTGTTCCAAAGAAGAAAGTCAGTCAATGGGATTTGGGATGACATGACAGAATTTGGTAACATATATTGGTTGTATATTAGTAATAATATTACTAATAATTACTAAATTAGTAATATGTATAAAGCACATATTAAAGGGATAGTATCAGTCTTCAACACAGATTCGCAAGAGTACCACGAGGAGTGCAGACATGAGTGATTGAATAAAGTATTTTTCTTCGCGCACAAAAAATATTCTCATAGTTTCATAAAATAATGGTTAAACCTTTGATGTCACATGGACTACTTTAATGATGTCCTTACTACCTTCCTGGGCCTTGAAAGTTGTAGTTGTGTTGCTGTCTATACAGGGTCAGAAAGCTCTCGGATTTCATCAGAAATATCTTAAAGTGCCCTTTCATGCAGTGTGTAACACAGCTCTAAGTGAATGAAAGCATCCTGCTAAGTTTTAAATCTGAAAGTGAACCCTGTATAAAGTTATTGTCTCTCGAAAGAAAGAGTCGACTCTGAATCATTAAAACTAGTCATTTTTTAAATGAATCCCAAGCTGTTTCATGTCAACATGAAACATTAGCATATTACCGGCCCACTTGTTGGTCTTTTAGTTGGTCTGAATGAAAATGCTAATTCTTTCTTGGCCACTAGGTGCCGCTTTTGGAGCAGTGAAATAGCTGTTTCCCCAGTAATGATGTACACAAAGCAGCACTGCACTCACAAACCTTGTTTTTATTATGAAATGGAAATTAAATCGACAAATCGGACCAATAACCGCAGATTAGCATGACACAAAGAAGGGGTTTGGAAAAATGAATTGTTGAACGAATGATTTGGGAGTTGTTGAGCAAATAAGGTAAAAATAAATGCATATTATAAGAAAGCGGTTTTTGACCTTGCATGCATGTCAACCTGTTATTGGGGACTCCCAAAACCAAATTATGAAACTTGCATAACCCATAATAGGGCCACTTTAATTTGTGTTCCGAAGATGAACAAAGGTTTTATGGGTTTGGAACATCATGAGGGTGTGTAATTAATAACAGAATTTTCATTTTTGAGTAAACGATCCCTTTAAGGCATGACCATATTGTGGATCCCTTACCCATACCCCATACCTGAATTAATAAGCAGCAAATTAGGAGTTTAAAGAGGGAAAACATAGTTAATTGTAAATATGTGTTCTCTAATCTAAAGTATTACTCAGAATTTATTTTTTTAAGGTGAACTATCCCTTTAACAAATGAACATGGTAGAGCTTAAAAGTTCAAAATCAAGCCGAACTGCATTATAATGTAGCGTATTGTGGAATTTCCAGTTTGAGTCCAACAGAATTCCACCTGCCGCTGGGAATGATCGGCATTGATAACCACCTCTGTCGGCCTGTTACAATAGATAAAAGCTCAATTAGATTATGTCTCATTAGTCCGGATCGTATTCCAGCAGACTGTTACTGCCGGACAATGAGAACGCTTTCACTTTCTTAATCATTTTGGTTTTGATAAGGATATAGCAGAAGAGGTGAGGTTACAGGGGATGCGTGGTAATAAAGCCTCCATTTAATAATGTAATCTTAAATTACAGTTTAATTACAGTCGCTTAGTCACAGGGGATGCCTCGTAATTCAATCACTGGCCTCCAACTACTGTATCACACAAAGCCTTATCGCACAGTTTTAGCCTGGATATGAATAGCCTGTTTTGGGACTGTGTAATTGGACTGAAGTCTCAGGCTGCTCCGCTCTAGACTTCACCAGTGGACCACTTATGGTCATCCGTTGCCTTTGTGTCCAGTTGATCACGGAGAAAGAGGCAGGAGAGAGAGAGAAAGAGAGAGACCACCAAGCTTTGTACAATTGTATCAAACATTCCCCAATGAACACCGGCAATAGGAAGCAAGAGGACTAGAAGGCATGGAAAGGCTTTTTTCCCTCCCTCCCGTCCCCAGGTCAGAGTCCACGTACGCAAATCCAATTTGTCTTTTGTTTCCCGGCTCTGATTCCTTTAGAGACCCCATTCCATGGATTTTATGCAGCGAGGAAAATGTAATGCTTTTCATACATTTCTGGAGGGAAAATTAGGTTTGCGGAGAGGCAACTTCATTTTGGTAGGGGCTTGTGCTCGCTCAGGCGGGCAGGCTGGTATCGGCCAGAAGAGGGGAGGTGCTGACGTGTTTGCCGAGTAGGAAGAAGAAAATGAAAATCCAAACGCAGTAGCTGAGTCAGCGTGATTCACTCTGTCTGTTATTGCTCTCGCACAGAGACAGCGCACTTCATAAGGTCCTCAGATGTCTTTGGTTCAAACACTCTTCTAAATAGAAGCAGGGAGCTCTCTGTCTTTCTCTCCCCAATCTGTCTCTGTCTTTATTTTCCTTTTTACTCACCCCCCCCCCCCCCCCCCCCCTCTTTTCTTCAGCTACACTCCTCCCAACTGTATCAGACAGGAAGTGCAGCCGTAGGGAGAGGTAAACAGATTCCTGTCAAAACTAGTGAGCGAGGAAAAATAAGAAGTGCGCAGCACAAAACAACCTCTGACCCCTCCACCATCTGGTTGGCTGTGTGGATCGGGGAGGCAAGGGTGGAACAGACATGAGAAGCGCACGGGGCCAGGTGGGGCATGCTGGGAAGGCACCCCATTCTGGGAGCGTTTACACCAAAAGCTGGCTGACTGACCCCCCTTCTCCTGCACTTCTACAGCACAGAACAAATCCATTTTCATGTCATGCTGTCACCACATCGGCCAGAACACACATCTGTGTGCCTGGACGTCCCTGACAGCACATTGCTGCAGGACTCATAAACGGCAATGGGCCTCTCGCCGAGAGCTCTATGAATGATAAATCTGACATGAGAACTCTCATCTTTACATGTGACATAAACACAGTCAGATATGGCTATGAGGGGAAATGTAATGGAGGAACACTGTGGGAGTCGAGACTCGAAGCGCATCGTAGCGTTATAAAGTGTCAGTTGAGATGGGTTTTGGCCTCCTTCTCTGTTTAGAGACAGAGTGATTTCATCTGAGCTCATCATCATGATCTGCTTCTGTGGGTTCCAGCCCCCTGGAAAGACTTTGAGTGACAGCTGACACCTGCAACCTGCTTGCATAGGACTATGTAACCCCCAACCCCCATCCTCTGCATTACCCGCTCAAATATACACAAACTGTACCAAACTTGTTACTAAACATTTCTGGGATGTAATAATGTGACCCTGGACCACAAAACCATTCATAAGTAGCACGGGTATAATTGTAGCAATAGCCAACAATACATTGTATGGGTCAAAATTATCGATTTTTCTTTTATACCAAAAATCATTAGGATATTAAGTAAAGATCATGTTCCATGTAGATATTTTGTCAATTTTTGGCCCAGAGTCACATATTAGGTATCTGAATCGAATTGGATATGCCCCACAATAATCTGAATTTGAATTTAAATGGGAAAGACTTAAACAAATGCCATATAGGTACACTACTGTTCAAATGTTGCTCAATAGTTGATAGAATTTTATACTTTTATTCAGCTAAGATGCATTAAATTGATCAAAAGTCATAGTAAAATACATTTATGAAATTATTTCTGTTTTAAATAAATGCTGTTATTTTTTACTTTCCATTTCTGAAAAAAAAGGATCATGATTTTTGACAACAATATTAAGCAGCACAACTGTTTTGAACATTGGTAAGAATATGAAATGTTTCTAGAGCAGCAAATCAGCATATTGGAATGGTCGATGGATCATGTGACACTAAAAAACTGGAGTAATGCTGCTGAAAATTATGCTTTGCAATTACAGGAATAAATTATTAATCTTTTTTAAAATATAACACATTATTTAAAAAAAAAATTAAAAAGCTGTATGTAATGTATTAATGTATTAGTAGGAAATAAAATTGTTTCACCCTGCATTGCTACCTCTAAACCCTTAATTTAAAAAAAGCACAAAATTGCAGTAATATAAATTTCTTAAAATTTTCATTAATTTTCTTTCTGATTCCAATCATTCAAATTCAACTTGAATTCTGCATCATGTTTGTTCATTAAATTCAAATTCAGGACCTGAGCTTTAATTTAAAAAGCATTCCCAATTCAGTTCTGAATGGAGCACCCTGATGTGACTAGCATAGCGCCACTATGGGATGTGGAATTATTTGTATGTATGGGAGCTTAATGTACATTAAAAAGTCGAGATAAAGTTGTTTGAAATATCACAGCTCATGAATGGCTGTCATTCGGCAGGTACTCTATAGTGTTCTTTGCTGTCAGTCGACCCAATACACTGTGAAGAAAATCCCTCTTTTACTTTCTCTCTCTCCCTCACACGCATGGACACGTTTGGTCACTCACACAGAACTGCAGCAGGTCTTGGGCCTCATAAAGCTTCAAAATCAATTTGTTTTAAAAACACGTTTTTCAGAAACTTATTAGGCGCTTTAGAGATATATCATACACCTTCGACCCGTAAAGGATGAAAAACGGCAGGTACAGCGGCAGCCCATTTCTCCAGCCGTGCACAAAGCTGCCACAGTCCTGCCGCTGGGGAGCCGTAAAACAGGAGCGCAGCCCCGGCAGGGCCGAGCGGCGGACGGCACGCTCGCTCGCTCTGCTACCGGCGTGGCCGCATAAATCAAGATAATTCTCTGCAAGCCTTGAACTCTGACCTTACCACAATTCATGGGGATGTCAGCAGCAGCAGCCGTGGCGGAAGGGAGGGAAGGAGGGAATGGGGATATGAAGAAAAGAAAGGAGGGAATGGGGATAGGAAGAAAAGAAAGGAGAGCAATAGGAGAGAGAGAGAGTCCATTGGTAGGGCAATGCATAAATGAGTTGGATAAAAAAGAGGGGGGTTACTGAGATTAGTCACCATCCAGATTGGGCCCCACTGCATTTAAATGGTCCCTCTTTACGAGCCATTTATCTTCCACTCTGGCCATTTTCATTACACCAGAAAGCAAGTCGCAGCAACCAGCTGGATTCTACTGCAAACTGAAAATTAATAACCTCCCCCCTTCAACATCCTCACAGCCTTTACTGTCTTACCCTCTAGCTCGCAAACACGCCACCCATCCCCCATTCCTTCTGAAGGTCTCTGCATATATGCAGGGTGGAAGTGCTCTCTCAGGTTTTGTGGCTATTTGCATCCTTGCATCTCCAGCAGTCTTTCAATTTTCTTCACTCTCTTATTCCTGTGCACTCACCTACTCAACCTGCTCCCTCAATATCTTGCCCTCTCCACACAAACAATTCATCCTGGTCTTTTAAAATTTTCCCAGCTTCCCTGTGCTGCTGGGAGCAGAGAGAGAAGGCAAGAAAAAACAGGGTGAGCACTTTCATTAATTAATTTGCCATGGTTTCTTTTGCTCTTGTGTATCAGAGGGGATTGACCCCCTTGGCTTGCTGGAAGAGCACTGTAAAATGTGCCATTTTACTGCCAGTTTTTGTAATATATATATGCTCAATGTACTAGAGAATAGCTGTGAGCCAGAAAAATGGGTTGGGTTTCAAAATGGTATTTTCTGTAGGATCCACCCCAAATTGAAACCATTCACATCAACCTGTGCTTAGCCACTGATATAAATTTGAGGAGTGAAGCTCATCTATGGACAGGAACACATCCTGAACTCTGCTTTAGGCCAAAGCAGGCAAGCCAACTGAATTATAATGTCATTATATGATGTTTTCACATCTAAATGTACAGTATATTTTGCTAAAATCTTCTTAAGCCCTCAGCACTGTTCTAAAACTGGGTGAGCTACTTCCTTGCCACCAACCTACATAAGTAGTTGCCTTCTAAGGCAGCATTCTAACTTTCATGGAACCTTGCAAGGGACTAATTTGTAAAACTCTAAAAACAAATGCTTTACGTTAGTGTGCTGCTAAGCTAACTGCGTGATAATCAATTAGATTTATTTATTGTCAATTTTCAATATTTAAATATACAAATATTTATAAATAAATACCCCCCCCTCTGAGCTTATCAATGCATTCTCGAATTGCTTTCTCTGCAAAGGATACATAAAATGCTGCTTCAGAGTTAGGCTAAAGTGAAATATCTTAGCTGGCAGCATGATTACATTGCATATCTTATAAGAAAACTCTTCACCTTAACCTCCATATGACTTTGAAAGTGTAGTTTACTAAGATACATACCAGCTAATCATAATTTGGAGAAAATTGTAAAGCTAGAGTTTGGGGAAAAAAGACTTCAAACAAAAAGTTGTATTACAGCTACTTTATAATATTTTTAGAAATCTGTTTATTGACATGAGCTGCCTTAATGAACCAATTCACTAGAATTAACTAGTATTTCTTTTTCAGTGCTACTTATGAGACAAAGGGAAATTTATGACAAACGGATTCTCAAAAATGAATGCTACATAAGATAGAGAAGATAAATAATGACATTAAAAATCAACATTAATGTGAAAATAGCAGAAATATTCTCACGCTAATGTAGTTAAGTTTGTAATGTTGCTACTTTTTTACTTACTCCCAAATACTGGCATACAATGCCTTAAAATGCTGCCTCTGAGGGCAGATTCGATTTTGGAAGCGAGAACTCATGTGAAGGTCCTTCAATGGACTCAAATACATCATCTGACTCTACATATACTACGGTGAGTCCTGACACCAACTCATGTCAGCCAACTCCCTGCTTGCTTCCATGGCTTCCCTGCAGAGTTAAAAGCTCACCCAGTCTGGCGGACACTCACAAGTTCCCAGAGAAAAGTGAGAGCGTGACCTTCAGCTGCTGTCTATCTGAGCTTCATCTGCATGACATCACGCCTGCTGCCATGATCTCCACACTGGGGCACAGGCAGATGGAAATCAATGGAAGTGCTGCTCACATCTAAACCGGCATGTAAATCATTTGGGCTGTTTAAACAGCTCAGGCAGCAGGGCGTAAGAAGTTCAGCCTGCCTGCGGGCGTGGAGCTGTCTGAGAGCTTCTGCTGACCCGAACGGTCGCAGGTCCCATGCCCACGTTGCACGATTGGTCGAGTGCTGCCCCATTGAGAGGGGCTCAGAGAAGTTAGGTGACCCAGATGGTCTCCTTCAGGTCTAGAGAGGAATGAAGAGGCAAGGCCTGAGTCTTTTCCCTCTCCGAAAAACCTAAGTCTTTCTATTTCTCCGTCTCTGCGTCATCCCCCCATCCCTATCTCCCCTTCACCGCCAAAGCTTTAGGCTATCAGCGCTGCACTTCTGCATCAGCAATTCAAAGAGACAAAGGAATGAAAACAATCTTTGGAACTCCATGAGAAGAGCCAGAGAGAGAGAAGATGAAGGTAAATAAAAGCCAACGCTTGATAATGCGTGGAACAAAGATGGTCTTCTGTACGCGTTACCGTGGGGACAGTGTTTTTGTTGAGGGGTGGCCGCGTGTGGCAGTCACTTTTTGTCCCCCCACCCCTTTAACCCCCCAAAGGGGAGCTCCAGGGAGCCGGTCGATCAATACCGCAGCCATTCCTCCTGCTCACCGGGGGAGCCGACCACACCGACAAAACATCCCCTTCTCTTTCATGAGACTCGCCACAGAAGAAGAGAGGGAGAGAATATATGAGTGAAAGAGAGGGATGCCTTTGGTGGAGGGGGGTGTCCTGAGACACAAAGGCTGGAGAACGAGGGACTAAGGGTCCGAGCCCCCGGTGCTCGAAGAGGAAACAGTACAAAGTGCACCTGCGTGAAGGCATTTTATCTATGCAGGCCTGTTTTAACAGTGCAGAGAAACTTTCCAAGCCCCTCAGTCGCGTTTAAAACCAAAACATTTCAGACACTTCTTTTTACGTCTTACTTTCTCTCTCCCACTTGTGTTTGGAAAATAAACATTCTTCGCCTTTGGGAGATGCCCCGCTGTGCCTGAATATTGTAAGTAGTAAAATTCCAATTAGCTAATGACCAAAGCCATTGACTCATACCATATCGACCGCATAAATGTGTGTTTAAGTTTTTGTGAGAACACCGTAAATGAGTATTTGTGTCCACACACTTTAGCCTTGTTCCATACCCAGCTCTACCTCCTCTTTTTCAACAGTCTACCGAACACAGAGACCTCATTCAGTCGGGATGTAATGCTCTCTGCTGTCAGGGTCTTCGAGGAGACCCCTGCACGCACATATACACACACACACACACACACACACACACACACACACACACACACACACACACACACACACACACACACACTTACCCTTCCAAGAGTAGTCTAGTCCAGTGCTACACACCAGATTATATTTCATGGCTTGCTCCGGGAAAGATTAGTAGCTCTGTACCACTGTGTTTGGCAGCTGGAATGTAGAGCACCGCTGCTTGACATACTGAGGACACTCTAGCACAAATAAAGAGTCATCTATAAAAGCTCCGTGTGTCTTCTGTAATATAGGTATCCAATGATAGGGTATATAAGGCCATAATTAGAATAATAAGCCTTTACAAAGCTGATGATTTGCAACCAACTGTAATGAGCATTGAAGGGGAAGCCTAACGTATGATTAACTGCCTCGTAAAACATGAGTCGTACTTCACAGGTCTGCTTTTCTTATTTGAGTTAATGCTGCCACTTCATTTTACTTATTTTGTATAGGCTTTATATTCAGTCTCTTCACTTTTTACTTCCCTGTTTTCTTGTTTTGGAATTTATTTGAAGTATTTGTTCTACTTTGTTTAATTATTAGTTTACTTTACTGGTTTATTTAGTGACTTCGTTGATTCATTTAGGCATTTCTCCAACATGAAATGTCTTTAAGGAAGCCCTATTCTGCTACATAAGAATGAATGAATGAATAAAACCAGAATTCATAAAAAGTTTAAATTATGAGATACTAAAAGTCAAAGTCAAAATTATGGCATACATCGTTATAATTATTAGATAATCGGCAAAATATGACAAAAATAGAAATTATGAGATAACGTCATATTAATGCCAGTTTATTTATCTATTTACAGACAACGTGTTATAAAATATGAATGTTTTTTCTCTCCAGTTGTCACTGTATTGAATTTTAAACTTTTTTCAAAAGTTCATCAAGCCTTGAAAGCTGTGTGAAGATAAATATGGCTGCATTCCACAAACCCTCACAGTATGACACGCACAGAATGAGAGAATGACATTTATGTACACACACATACAGCAGGGTGCTTCTGTTCTAGTTACATTTACATTAATCTGAAGAATTTATGTATCAATGCCTTGTTTTCTAAGCATCGGAATAGATTTATTTACTTCTGCCAAAGTGTTAGAAAATTGAAATCTTCAGCAATAGAGCAATTGATGTGGGATGCAGCATATATGGCAGGGACAGAGCTGAACAACTTAGACTGTCTACCACATTACTGTCCAAAAAGAGACACTTATAAAATATTAGTATGTCTCATGAGTTGATTTTATAGTTCTTCTGTGTTACATTAGCTGCCATCTTTCTGTGCAATGTTTATTTTATAAAAACAAATGAAATTATTCAGTGATGTAAGTCATAATTTAATAAAAGCTGTACAAGTGAAGCTTTTGCAGCACAACAAAAACAACAAGGGGCTTTGACTACATACAATTAATGTATTATATAGAGTGACAAAATATCATTTATAGCCACAGTATTAAACCAAACCAGCTAAAAAAAATAAAAAAAATAATCCTAAAAGGTCTCGTAGTGCATGGACTCAAGTCTATGTGTGTGTGTGTGTGTGGGTATATATATATATATATATATATATATATAGTCTGTAATGATCTGTTTATTTACTGTTCTGAATTAGTTTGTCAAGACCGAGTCCACAGAGGTTCGAGTCTGAGTCAAGACCGAGTCCAAAGAGGTTCGAGAATGAGTCAAGACCGAGTTCAAAGAGGTTCGAGTCTGAGTCTAAGACCGAGTCCAAAGAGGTTCGAGTCTGAGTCAAGACCAAGTCCAAAGAGGTTCGAGTCCGAGTGAAGACCGAGTCCAAAGAGGTTCGAGACCGAGTCCAAAGAAGTTCGAGTCTGAGTCAAGACCGAGTCCAAAGAGGTTTGAGTCTGAGTCAAGACTGAGTCCAAAGAGGTTCGAGTCTGAGTCAAGACCGAGTCCAAAAAGGTTTGAGTCCGAATCAAGACCGAGTCCAAAGAGGTTCAAGTCCGAATCAAGACCGAGTCCAAAGAGCTTCAAGTCCGAGTCAAGACCGAGTCCAAAGAGGTTCGAGTCTGAGTCCGAGTTAAGACTGAGTCCAAAGAGGTTCGTGTCTGAGTCAAGACCAAGTCCAAAGAGGTTCGAGTCCAAGTCAAGTCCAAGTCCAAATGAGACTTCTTCAAAACCACATACTTAATTATTGATAACTTATGTGATAGGAGAGACCGCATATCTTCTATTCTAAGATAATCATTTTGCATTATTGTTTCTAATGATCTAAAAGCATGTGCAGCAACACTGTAAGATCAAATTAGGCTATTTTATTTATCCTCCTGAGACCCAGCTATGGAGTTTTTGCCTCTGTGGTGGACATTCTATTTTAGTGGATTTCTCTGAGACCTCACATGTCACAGTTATAAGCCTGTATGTCCTGTACAAAGCACATTCATGGCTTCATAGAGATACTAAATGTTTGGAAGATTCATCATGACTACACCCTCTCCTAGGTCTTTAAAGATGGCTAAATTTAATTTAGTGAAAAATTGTAAATCCTTATGGAAATATTATTATATTTTGTAACTGTCATTTAAATCTGAATAATTTTCAGTTTGTCATAAAGCAACATCTCAGGAAAATGTTATGGTTTTTCAAATTCAAATATGACTTCCTGTTATGAAACAAGACATAATTTCATTCATGTCCACTGTAGAGGACACAGAACTAAAAGCATGTTTATTATGCATTTTGGGAGACATAACAATTGAATAGGGAAATAAATTATATATAATTTATGAAATATTATATATTATTATGAAAAGCTGGCCATGTATTACTCCCATTATGAAAATTATTTTTCAACATTATGTCCCAACAGCAACACATTAATATGCAAATTAGATACAGTGTATAGATACACTGTGTTTAATGGGAAACCAGTTTATGGACATTTTTACACACATATTGCATAAAACAAAATGGTATATCAAATCATTTTGTTTTATATTTTATAACATAGTTCAGAATCATCCTTAAACAAAGTTTAGTATAAAAAACCTAAAAATGTATTTGGTGATTTAAAAACTTTGCCTTTTTGATGTCTATTCATGCCATTAATTTTTTAGAAAAAGTGAGTCCTAGTGTCCTCTACAGAGGACATAGAATAAAATATGAATTAAATATATTTTTTCAAAAACAAATGACATGAAAAAATACTAAATCCACAAACTCTTATTTGGGGGGGGGGGGGGGGGGGGTCTCAGGAGGATATTTTAGGTTTAGCAATTTACTAAAGTCACATAAGCTGAAGTGCAACTTCACATTTTCAGCATTATTATTATAGTGTAACTATCACATTTTGGGCTGCCAATGTAAAATATTACAAATAACAAGCAACATAAATAAAAAAAATCAACTTGTTCCCATTCTTGAACTTTGTTACTTGTTCTAAAGCAGGGTGTCCAGACTCAGTCCTGGAGGGCCGGTGTCCTGCAGAATTTAGCTCCAAATTGCCTCAAAACACCTGCCTGAAAGTTTATAGTATGCTTAGATGAGCTGTTTCAGGTGTGTTTGATAAGGGTTGGAGCTAAACTCTGCAGGACACCGGCCCTCCAGGACCAAGTTTTAAGACCTCTGTCCTAAAGAAACCATAATACAATATAACCCTCCCAAACAAGGCTGTGTAGCATATAAACACCTTCAGGTCTGTGTGTTTTTGTGTGGCCGCGTATACATTTGTTTGCTGTTTGCCTTTGGCCATATAATATAGGTGCTATATAATAAATAAATCCCCCGGGGATGGGGGATATAGACAGTGTCTATATGTGACTGAGACATGTGTTAATTTAGTTCAGTTAGAGAAAAGACAATTACAGATTGAAAAATTTAAGCAGTAAAAAATTGGAAGTTTTATTTTATTTGTTTCTATTGCTGGGCGATATGGCAAACAAAAAGTTATTTTCTCAGAATATTTGACCAATTCTTGATTTTGTAAGATTTTAACTAGTCAACTTGAAAATTTAACTACAACACGATTCAAGCAACTTTTTCTTTATTAACCCTCTAGTTAAAGAAAAGTATATTCTAAGTGCCCCACACATGAAGTTGTCTTCATTATGTAAATGTTAAACAAATATCTTTGCAGAAAAGATGCATGAACTACAACTTCATCCTGTACACATTTTTATTATGCATGTTAGGCTACATGTCCAGAAATAATACAAGACAAATGCTTAAAAAAACTCAAGTAATTCAAATTCAAAATGACTGAAGGTACACCTATAGTGCTATTATTAACTATAAAGGCTCTGTGAAACAATGAACAGCAGTTTTCAGCTTGTCACCGGGATGCAAACCTGAAATATCAGATATACAGCAGTAGCCTAGTTCTTCGCAGGTTTTGTATTTGATTACGCTGCTGTTCCATTGTTTTTTTCTATGTAAACATGGACGCGTTTGATGGTTGCGCTCGCTCTCTTGCAGCGTCTCGTGCATGAAATGGCTTTCTAAAAACGCAGCGCTTTAGTTATTAAAATATGTTTAACTCACATCTTCTTGTATTTTTTTCTATTCCACTGCCCGCGTCAATACAAAAGCATATTCTGTGTGAATGGCACCTAAAGAGCATCACACGTGAGCAGTTAATCATGTGCACCGACATGGGTTGGATTGTTCTTTTCTCTTTACTGTTATTATCAATATGTCTAATTCTAGCGTTTGTTAATATTTCTATTCAAAATCGCGATTCCTCGATTTATAAAAAATTGTGGCAAAACATTAAATTCGAATTAATTAATACAATCTGATAAATCGCCCAGCCATAGCCACGGGTGTTTGCTTATTTTTTACTTTATTTACATTTTTGTGTAATTTATTTATTTTATTTTACATTCAGGTGTATTCCGTGCATTCCTGGCTTTATTCGTTTTTCTCTTATTCAGCTTTTTCTTATTCATTTGATGCCACACCGTTTGATGATTTTCAGTTTTTTTTTTTTTTTTTTACATTTAAACATTTTGTAAGTTTGTTATTTTATATTGAGCTTATAGCAAGGTAATTGTGTATTTTTTTTAAAGTGTCCGAGACCGGACTCGAGTACTCCAGCCCTATCAAATGGTGAGTGTGTTTACAGGTTGTGGGTTATGGGACAGAAAACATATTTGGTTCCGTATAAAAACAAAAGTCAATGGAAAGTCCCCACTTTGGCAGAAAAACAAATATGTGCCTGCATGTGCCCTTTCTGGGCAGTGTTATGATGATTGTTTGTGTATTAGCCACAGTGGGTCATCCCACTATTTTGCTCTGATCATCTCCACTGCACATGTACATATCCACATACACACACACAACACGTCTGGTCGCCCTCTCTTCACCGGTGAGTCACAGTGCCAGCAGGAGCCTGCTTCTTCCCAGAACCCCCTGCTGACTGTTTTTGACAACAGCAGAGAGCAACAGAGTGATCAGAGAGACAGAGGGGGAGAGAGAGGATGAGAGGAGAGTGAGAAAATAGCACAGAGGACAGAAGTGTCTGTCAGAGATGATGAAAAGTGGTAACGAGAGCAATAGGGTACACAACAGTGTTGTAGAGTAAAGTATAATGCACACTAGCACAAACATACAAGGATCATCATACTGATTCAAACTCTCAGACTGCTGAGCCATGTGATTTTAAATGAAATTTTGGTCCCACTTTATATTAGGTGGCCTTAACTACTATGTACTTGCATCAAAAAATAAGTACAATGTTATTGTATTGCAAAACACTTTTGCTGCTATTGAGGTGGGGTACAGGCAAGGTTAGGGACAGGTTTGATGGATATTAAATTAATCACAGATGCAATTACATGCAGGTATTTATTTTAATATAAGTACAATGTAAAAACACGCATGCATATACTATGTGGACTGTACCTAATGATTAATTCAAACGTAAGTACATAGTAGTTATGTAACGAAGGGTCTGAGGCGTGTGGATCCATTTGCAATCTTGCTTTAATAAACTTAGACAGGGTCAAACAGGCAGTGATCAACCATCAGTGTCAGAAATATCAGTGGCAAGGCAGAGACGTAGACAATACCGGGCAGGAGTCAGTGCAGGCAGCAACACAATTGGAACTTCAAGGAGCAATATCACAAGGGCAGGCAGCAGAGAATCAATGGGGGTAAACAGTCCAGGGACATACACGGGAAGGTCACAGAAACAGGACCAATGCTCAGAAAGTCAGCCGTGGGAAAACAAGACTTCGCAATGAGTGTGAGTGTGAAGGCTGCTTAAGTAGGGCAGTGAATGAGGAACACCTGTGCAGGTGATTAGTCCAGGTACAGGGTGTAAACAGTGAGTGCTAATGAGTGATTGTGACAGCTGTGTGACTAGTGCAATGGTGGATGGGAAATGCAGTCCATGGGTGATGTGCAGCTGTAGAGTGGTGCAAGAGACAATGTGGGGAGTGGGCGTGAGCTCATGAACCGGATTCGTGACAAGTTAAGGCCTACTTAACTTCTAAAAATCTTAGAATTAGACTGCACAATTATTGTAGGTAAAAAGCAAAGAGTTTGTCTAAAATGTGTAAAACGTATTTCATCGAAAGACTACTGTTATGCAGAACATTTTCATGTTCCAATGATACAGTATGTGTCTTACTGGACACATTTATTCAACATATTTATTGCTTTGAGCTGATGGTGTCATTCAACTTTTGAAAAACTGGAATTTTATAAATAAAAAAATGTATTTGTTATTATTACTATTCTTATTATTACAGTGCATCATGTTAGATAACATTATAGAGACTAAATATTTTAAAGCTGAAATCCTCATCTAAGCTATAAATCCTGCACTTCCTTCCTTAGTCAAATTTCAGAATTTCAAAACTATGCTATAATCTACCAATGCTCTTTGTGTGTGTGTGTGTGTGTGTGTGTGTGTGTGTGTGTGTGTGTGCGTGTGTGTGTGTGTGTGTGTGCGTGCGTGTGTGTTAATCACAAATAAATTATTATAAATAGCTCTCCGTGTGCATAGTGATCATTTATTGTCAACTGAATTTTGCTTGGTTTACTATAAAGAAGCGTAGCAATATTTTAGACTACAATATGTCAAGACAACAACAATAATAATAACAATACAACTTTACATTTTACTTTTACTTTTTACATTTTAACTTACAAAAAAACAAACAATAATTTATTTATTTATGTATTTTTTATTATTTATTTATTTATTATTATTATTTTCTCATCTAGGGCATCATAATAGACAGGGTCCCCTTAAAAACACACATACACACTCTTGGTCACATGGATTTCCTACAGATTACATCGTATGCATTCCATTAGGATTCCATTAGGTCTTTGACTGTGGCAAATGGAAATTGATCAGTGATTAAAATCCTTAGTGGTTGATCCAATCAATCAGTACTGACTGGAATGTCACAGAAGATCTGGTGATCTGTATCCAACTGTAACACTCACTTCGCAGGTCTGTGCTGCCGTCATCATATTTCCTTAGGTAAAATACTGTTTATAAATATATAAATATATTTAACATGTTCTAAGCTTTGAAAAAAATGTAAGGCTCTTGTACAAAAAAATGTAATATAAATAGATTAAGCTGTCCTTAAAACATGATGAAGAAGAGGTTTCCCCAACTCTTTGTCTGGATTTGTGTGTTCATTTCCAGGTTCTGAATAATAGTGCTGGTCCAGACCTTAGGCTTTGCTACACTGCTGAACAGCCTTTAATTTATAGACCAATTTATGGGTTTCTGTGAAAGACAAGATACAAAGATCCCTCTAATGCTGTTCTATTGCCGATGTACTCACTCAGTCACCGTAAAACTTACTCTGACTCCCTCTATCCCTCGAAACACACACATATCTTCAGTCATAACTCCTGAATAGATGACTGCTGGCAGAAAAAGAAAGAAGACTAAAAATAAAGGCAGAGGAATAGCAGTGAGGGACAAGTCAGTTCTGTTGATCCTGAAAAAATAACAATGCTTCTTTTTTTGGATATCTGTCAAAAATATTTTATGTCAACTATGAATGCCACTTTTTAATGATTAGGTGGAACTAGTGCATTGGACAGATAAACTTGTATCATTTAACCAGTGTTGGGGATAACGCATTACAAGTAATTCGAGTTACGTAATAATATTACTTTTTTCAAGTAACTAGTAAAGTAACACATTACTTTATAATTTACAAGAAAATATCTGAGTTACTTTAAAAAAAAGTAAAGCCAGTTATTGTTTTTTCCATTTATTGTCTGACAGTGCGCTGTGTGAACATGATCTTACTGTAGTTGTTATCTAGACTAAAAGTGAATGTGTATTAATTCATCCCACTCGCAAAAAACAGAATCAGTATTCATCAAAATGAATTAAAACAGTGAAATGCAAACTTAGAATATGACACAAACCTGCAATAATTAAATATGTTAAACAACACAAATGTATCTAATCCCATTTTATTAACCAATGTCTTTGCTGCTGACATTTGAAGACCCAGTGTCAACATAAGCAAAAATGACTTTACATTAACAATTGTGCTTGGTTGCTTTTTATTGCTGAAGAGTGTTGAATATTCTCCTGTGTTCTCCTGTACAGACATGATTTACTCTTCCTTCAGCCTGAGGTTTATTCATTACACTTTTGGTGTGAAAGGTCCAAAAATATTTTGTGACTTTGACTCAGTTTCATTATAGAATGCAACTGAGTCAAAGTCACAAAATATTTTTGGATATCAGCTAATATGCCCTTTTATGTGAAGGCAATATTACTTAAAGTTCAAAAATGTCATGTGGTATGATTCTACAAAATGTAAAATGTATTAGTTAATAATTTATGATACTTGAGAAAAAAGAGATAATAATAATAATGCAAAATACTTCTATTTTTTACTTCTAATACTTCATACATATATTGTAGCCAAATATGCATTCAGAAAACATTTTATTGTCTTTTGTTTTACTTTGTAAACATATTTTTTAATTTTCTTTATCATGGGCACACTTGTTTGTCATTGGCCCACACAATCAAATTATTTAGCTTTTCATTACCTTTACATTTTCCAGTTTGCAACCTGTCAAAGCTCAGAGCCAAAGTTATAGGAGCTCAGGACGTTATCGACTAAAAGAAATCCACATTAACACCTACCCAAAACCACCACCTGCCAAGTGCTGCACACACACTATGCAATGATCGGGCATTGTTCTTACTCCATAAACTTGTCAAACCTTCCTCATTTCATCCCCTCGCCTCCTCACCAAAGGTCTTTTTTTTTTGCAGAGAGCAGTTAATAAATACATCAAGATAAAAAGTGCTGTGCTATTAAAATGGAGAGATGAAATATGGATGAAGGGATGGAGCTTCAGGTGTGTCAGATGTGATTTAATATAGTTGTGGCGGCGGCGCCCGGGGAGAGAGAGATTACCGTGGGGACGGCGGACAGAAAGCGTGACATTTGACCCCACGGAGCAGGCGTACTGCATATAGTGCTGAGCAGAGCTGTATGGATCCATGTGAGGGAGGAATGTATTTACTGATGAACACCCACATCAATCTGCCTACAGTCTGCATGTGTTGGAGTACGTGTGAGCGAGATAAATGTGCTGTTTGTGTCTGCTTGTTCATGGATGTGAAATCTTTTAGCGTTTGACAGGCTGTTTTAATGAATGCCTGATTTCTGTGTGGTTTTATCGGTGAAATGTGTCAGACTCTAGGTCCTTATTTACACCTGGAATTAACATCTGTCTGATCTGATCACAAGTGGACTGCAATAAACACAAGTGTAAATGAGGTACAAAGTGGAAACACATTGGATCACTCAAACCATTTTTGGAGGTGGTAGGGATTACATGTGGCCACATCTATTTGCAGTGTAAATGTTAAAGGCAGGGCAAGTGATTTCTGGAAGTCAATGTTGATATTTGAAATCACCAAAACAAACACGCCCCTACCCCAAAAGGATCTCGCCCCTGTTTTGATAGATCCGCCCCACATATACATAGCCTACGCAACCCAGGCAATGATTAGTTCTGTGAAACATAAGCCGCTTTTCCACCCAAATTACCTGGAACAATATGTCCCAGGAACTTTTTTCCCCCAGACCTGTTGCTGTCTGCGTTTCTATCGCGGTTTAACTACAGAGAAGATTAGGCAAATAGTCTGGTGACTAACATTAGGTCTGCGCGTGTTTCTCAATAGCAAGTATGCAAATTTTGGACTTGCATCCTCGGTAGTTCGGACTTCACGAGTTAGACTTGGGAGTAAACGCAGTTCACACTGCGGGAGTGTGAACTCCCGCAGAGTAACGACGCAAATAGTAATATGATTTATAAGTAATAAATAAGTAATTCTGCAAACAGCAGCGTACTTGATAACGCCAGTCAGCTCGCCTCGGCTTCTGCAATTTTCCTCACTGTATTTACAGACTAAATATATCAAACACCACTGCCTCTTTTTTGTTTTCATTTAAACATATTAATAGCCGCAAAAATGTAGTTTGGGGAATACAGTACAATGAAACAAAGTATTATATCAAACATTGCCCGTTTTCATTTTAACAAATTAATAGAACAATAGAATAAAGACCAAAGATTACCTGTTAGATTTACCCAAAACAAATGTTATCTTAAGTTTAACCACTATAGAAACATCAGAGCCAGCGGTAAATGTCAGAAGGACTAGCCGAGGTTATGCTCCTCTCTTCGGGGAGCATGAGCACTGAGCGCTTGGAGCTCATGTCTCCAAAATTGGCGAAGCACATTTTCAAATTGGCGCTGTTTTATAAATAAATAGCAGATTTGAGTTTTAAACAACTAAATTCTTGCCTGAAATACACGTGTCCTGTGTAGTCAGGCTTTAGCTGTTGCGGTGCTGTGCAGCACGGTGTTACTCACCTATCGAGGAGAAACAAAGCAACCTTGGTGTCCGATCGCAGGCCTTCCGCTCCTTGAGTTCTCTCCAGCGCTGGAAAGCTGATCCGAAATTTACAGGGGTCCTACTTCTTGCCTGATCGTTCCGCAGACATTTTCCTCTTTAGTTTTTTATCCACCATCTCTATATTTCTGTCACTCGGCTCGGCTGTTCACTGAATGCTCTCTCCTCCAAATCATGAGTAGACACGCCCCTTACTGCTGATTGGCTACAAGTTTGTTTTGGTACTCGTGCTGACTGAGTTTTCTAAAACGTTTTTGAAAAATCGCTTACCCTGCCTTTAATATGTCCAGGGTATTAATGTCCTTGACATCGTCTGGAGGCCAAATACTCACACGACTGTGTCAAAAATGTTGTTGTCAAAACTTTTTTTGTCAAAAAAGGAGAAAAACATTTGAAGGAGATATACCAGTTTAAACTGTAAATAAAAGTATGCCCTAAAATAAAATTACTTAACTCTTTAAAGCAAATCTGGTTGTTTGCAATATTTATCAGAAATAGATGTACTGATAAATAGTATAAATAATTTCAAAGCATTTTAAAAGTACAAAATACTAAAATATATTTTTGGTATTATATTTGTCACTTATCAAATAAATAATGCAAAAAAATATTGGCAAAAGGATTGACAAACATATTAAACTTCACATATTAGAACACTATTTACAACAAGCTACCTCAGGGAAATATTGTCAATATGGTCTAGTTTATAGAGTCAAACCAAATGTATTCAGACATCTTCAACATATCTTACATTATCACAGTTTATTCACTATAGTTTAGAAAATGGCAATACAATATGACAATAACTAAGTTAAACTGTGTCAGAACAAGTTCATCTTGATTATGTCAGATAACTTTGATAGAAAGGTATGTAATGCAAAAAATATTCAGCTCTTAGATTTAAGTACACAATTAGATAATACCAATTTTGGTCAACTAATTACCAAGCAATGCTTAATTTAGTTCAGTGTGTGGTGTAAAAGGTTGTTTTAGCAATTAAAGAAAAAACATTTAAGCAAAACATGGTCAGGTCAAAGTGTCTGAATAATTTATGGTCCCGAATTTGATACATTTTACTGGTAGTCCACTATATGTAAGATTGTTGTGTATAATATGTCACAGTTCACTTTATTTTGTTATCCTCACTTACATAAATTAACTATAGTGTCCTGCACCCACTGGTAAGAAAATATAAAATATGATCTCTGGTGTCCGAATCATTTTTGGTTTGACTGTACTAATTGTATTCAATTTAAACAAACATATAGCTAAAAAAAGACAAACAAATTAATATATGCAGTAAATTTATACACAAGAAAGTATCACAAATGTGTGATTTATGAAGGCGCAGATGTGTTATTACATGCTTATACCGTATATCACAGGTCACTTAAAAAAACAACAACAACACTATAAACAGTTTATATGAAGTCTCACAGCCTAGCTAAGCTGTCCTTCAGCTAGTTTAGTTTGTCTCCTAGTCTGAACAAGCTGGTGTTTTGATGGTTTAGTTGAACATGTCTTCGAGCTTGAGGTACGTTTCCCAAAAGTAAAAAAAAATGTTAGCCAACAATGGTCACATGTTCCTTTGTTACCAACAATGATGTTCAATGATTCTGTATCTCCCGAAACCACAGTTCAAATGAACATTTGCAAACAGCGACGCAAACGTACTTCTCACAACCTGTGGTTAGAAGCATAGTTTCTTGTTTGTAAGACACATGGGGTTGAATAAATTATGCTCTTGGGCACAATACGCAATCTAACATGCAACACAAACTATTTTACTTCTATTTTATCTAAATATACATTTTGATCTATATACTTTTGTGCATCATTAATAAGGGCAATTTTGAAGAGTGAGCATGTGCATAAACCCCGGAGTATGGCGTAAGAGGGAACCCTCAATGAATCAAACATAAAATAATGCAAAAGGACAGGGAACAAAAATAGTAAATTAGTCATCAGTTGTGTTCAAAACAGCAGCATCTCGGAGATCTTGAATCAATTAGCTAAATAACAGAAGTTATTGATCCACCATATGAACTAATGTGGCTCAAACGACAGAGATGCAACTGTGTTTGGGAAACAGTTGTGACTAGTTCGTTTCAACAACAATGCATTGTACTCTGGTGGTTAATCAGCGAGTTACGTTGTTGTGCGGGAAATGCACCATTGTCCAAAACCACTCTAAAACCAGCCATCAGGCCAGCATGACCAGGCTTAAGCTGGTTTAAGATGTTCCTTTTATACACTCATATGTATACATGTTTTATAATAAAGCAATTGCATGTGGCTTTTTATTGTTATACTACAACAGAACAGTTATAGAATACTAAATACTCCTTTTTGTTTCCAGCCCCAGAATGTGAAACAAATTCCTGTGTAACTAAAGATCATATGCATTATGGCAGTCGTGGCTCTAATGGATAGAGCGTCGGACTTGTAACCCAAGGTTATGGGTTCGAATCTCGGCTCCGGCAGGAATTGTCCACGACTGAGGTGAGACCCTTGAGCAAGGCACCGAACCCCCCAACTGCCAATCGTCAGCTGCCCACTGCTCCAGGGGTGTGTGCACTTGGATGGGTTAAATGCAGAGAACACATTTCACTGCTGGTTATACTCTGTATAATTGTGTATGTGACAAATAAAACTCATCTGAGCTTAATTATTATTTATTATTAATTTTGTTTAACTCAAAAAAGGATTTTTAATAATAAGTGTGTTGATTGTTACTGAAACGAAATGCTATTTTGGGAGGAATTTCCAACATTACATTTATTGAGAGGTTTAGTATCCCTGCTCTCCCTTAAGTAATGAATGAAGTCATGAAATCAGAGACTGATCAGTGGTCACCAGAGATGCATTTGAGAAGCCTGTTAATACCAGTTGTAAACATGCCAAGACATTTAATCACATCTACTTAATGTCAACAGCTCAGCTTAACCTGTGTATGACCGTTCTTTAGCGTATTGCTTATGTCCTTGTTGTTACACAGTATATTCAAGATAGATTTTGTTGTTGACAGCCATCATTTACTTTATCTCTGTCCCTTCCCCCTTCCCTCTTTCTATTCTTCGTCTCACTCTGTCAAACTGTCTCTACATGAGCATCTCTATAATCTAACACCACCCAAAAATGATAAATATCTGGGCTTGTTTAGTGGCGTGTGTATGTGTGTGTGGTTTTGGCATGAGACAGGCAGGCTAAGAAGGATTGCAGAAGTGTCCTCTGTAAGTGCTGACTCGTCATTATGCAGCATCTCTTGGCTGTCGCGCTTTTAACCCCATCATTAATGGCGGGCTGTAATATATGCACAAAGCAGGTCAGAGTGGCAGTGTTAAAGCAGTCACTGAATGTTTGCTCTCCTTCTGCTGTGTCCTGTATTTTTTTTTCTCCTGACACTAACCTGAATGTCTTCTCAAAGCACTTTGCCATGTTTTCACCCTGACAACCTGCTGAACAGATCTGGTTAGAGAGGCTTACATGTTATTCGCAATCAAAATGTGCATAAAGGTCTGTAAGTCAAAAGAGTTGTAGAGCTAGTTAATACATTTTACTAAAGAAAAGTCTGATACTCAAAAAACAAGAATAGTCTGAAGAAATACCAGATTTTAAGAACTATTCAGCATCCAAACAATAAACAACTGAATTAAGACATATTCTTAAACGACCAGTTTACCCCATTTCCCTGTTAAATTTGTGTTTCACATGCGGATTTAACAAGTTAGTGTTTTTTTGCAAAGAAGCTCAGAAATAATCAGAGTAAATTTCCTAATGTTTTTATTTTTTTGTTTAACTCAAGGTTATAACTCAGAGAAATGAAACAACTCTCAGTTGAATCAAATCATGTCTATATACTACCATTTAAAAGTTTGGGTCAGTGGTCAAATGTTTATTTTTTTGTTTTTGAAATAAATCTCTTATGCCCACCAAAGCTGCATTTATTGCAATGAAAACAGAACTATTGTGAATAATTAATATTCAGCAACAACGCATAAATAAAAGATAATTAAATCAAGAAGGAGAGTCCAATCATGGCCAATATATGTGCAGAATAAGGCTTTACCGCCTTACCTTTTTCACAATATTATAAAATGAACATTCATCGTATTATCAGTGCTTGCATACCAAAGAGGATTACAATAAAATTTGCAAATCACAGCTATGTAGTTATTAATAGGTTATTATTGTGTTATTACTATTTATTAGTCATCACAGAAAGGCTTGAACTGTGAAATGAAAAGTTAAACATGCCTGTGTGAAAGTAGCAATCTGTTAGACCACAGGAGCACTTTTAAAACAGACAGGCATCAGTGGGCATTCAGTAGGGTGTGAATGACCTGCCCTGACCCTCAATCCTCAGAGGTGCACACACAAACTCACAGGAAGGAGCCTGTAATTCTATTTCCTGGACTCTATGTCTGACTTTAATGTTGAATTTTAATGGCTGATCCTGACCCCCAGTCTTGACCTCATCTTCCTCTCTACCATGACTCTATCTCGTCTCAGTGCCACAGGCATGCGCACTTCCACACAGACAGGCTTCAACGGTCAACTACATATACACAGCCACACAACTCACAGATGAGGGATAAGTTCAATGATCAATAAATGTAGTCTTTCCCAGTATTTTCACCAACAATAACAACAGGTTTATTAATTATTTTAAGCCAGTTATTTATATATTTTGCTGTAGCATGTCAGAAATATTAGCATGCATTTCCAAACAATCCTTTTGCCATCAATTGTAATAATCTAGTAAGATTTTTGTATGCACAAGGAGTCTGACAACAGCCAGTGCTCCACACAGAGATCTGATCTCACCATCATCTATTCTGTCTGAGATTAAACAAAGAAACTAGAACAAAGACTGAGATAGACTAAATCCAAAAGAACCGTGGCAACGTCTCCAAGACACTTGAAGAAACCTACATGCAAAGCTACCTGAAAAACGATGTGCAAGTATAACAAGATCAAAAGCTGTTTTAAATGCAAAGGGTGGTCACACACAATGTTGATTTGATTTAGTTAATAGAAGTTCATTGATAAATAAAATAAATCTATGACATTATTTTTGAAAGCCCTCACTTTACAGCATTTTTACACAATGGCCTGAAACTTTACACATTATTGTAGCTTTGGAGGTAGGTTTCTTCAAGTGTCTTAGCCCATATACATACACGTCATTTGGGATCAGTATTTTATATTTATTTATGCATGTATTTTTTGTATATAATTAAGTACCTTACGCTTACTAAGACTACTTTTATTTGATCAAAATCACAGTAATACTGTAAAATATATATTATTTTACATTTAAAATAACTGTTTTCTATTGTAATATGTTTTAAAATGTTATTTATTCCTGTGAATACTGAAGATCTAATATGCTTGCTGGCTCAAGTAACATTTCTTATTACTATCAAAACAACATTGAAAACAGCTTTGTTTCTTAATATTTTTATGTGGAAACTATTATACATTTATACAGGGCTCTCTGATGAATTGAAAGTTGACGAGAACAGAATTTATTTGAAATCTGGAAAAGTCTTTTTTTGTCACTTTTAAACAATTTAATGCATCCTTGCTGAATAAAAATATTATACTCTTACTCACTTTTACTAGCTAAAACAACAACATGAAAACACTGTAATTCATTTACTGCTTCTTTGATATGATTTAAATGTTGCGACCTGGAAACAATGGTAGCTCAACAAAAGCACAATATCGGAATTAAGCGATGGAGAACATGAACACTGGGACCACCAATCCTCCGAAACCCAATTCAATATTATTCGGAGCTCTACCTTGGGCTTTAACCAACCGGCACACCTGAAAAATTTCCTAATTTTCCTACTCGGGCCTTGCACAGTGGCCCCGACAAATTCCTCAGGTTGCTGTTGTCAAGGGTGGCAGGATATGATTTAATTCAGCCTGCTTCCCATATCTCATTGCACTGGCTATTCATTAATAATGTGTTTTAATTAGCTATTAGTTAACATGTTCCTAGTGTCAGAGATATGACGAGGGAGTCCCAGTGGGGGGCATGGGGGTGTGGGGATGAGGCCTGTCTCTCTCTCGTTCCTTTTCTTTCCGTAGAACAATTACTGGAGAGTGCTATTACACATATCGCTGCCTTATTAATGGCTGTTCACTTGTGAGGCAAATCATTGTACAGCTAGACAAAGAATGGAGAAGACCTCCACCATGACTTACACACACACACACACTCTCTCACTCACACACACACACACACACACACACACACACACACACACACACACACACACACACACACACACACACACACACACACACACACACACACACAAGACACAGACACAGACACACAGTGTCCCTTCCCCCCGTGGAGTCCTTTTGTGTTCCATCACTCTTACACCCGCAAACACACACAAGCTGAGACCGGCTGTAGGAATTACATATCACACTGGGAAAGAGAGGAGAGGAAGAGGGAACGAAAGAGAGAGAGAGAGACAGAGATTAGAGCTAATTAGCATGAACAATAACAACAAACAAACAAACAGTAAGAGAGTGTGGGTCAGAGGGAGTCTTACAATGACGCTCTTAATTAGGATTGTTTACCAAGTGACACGGTTCATTTTCAATACACAGGGGCCCAACTAGCGTATACCAACACATCCCCCTCTACAGCATAAACACACACTGTACTTACTGGAACACAAAGCCAAAATGACACACATAAAGTACATATAAAGACACCTAAATGCATATATTGCATTTAAAATGACAAATATATGGAAAGACAAATGTATGAATTTATATTTAGATGTTTATTTAACTTCAAGCATATGTCAGGGTTTATTTTGTATTTAAAATAATAGCTAT
Source organism: Oxygymnocypris stewartii (assembly GCA_003573665.1). Lineage (NCBI taxonomy): Eukaryota > Metazoa > Chordata > Actinopteri > Cypriniformes > Cyprinidae > Oxygymnocypris > Oxygymnocypris stewartii. The sequence continues at coordinate 261,169 of QVTF01001113.1, read as the reverse complement.
TTTTATTTTTGTTATATCAAAGTCACATTAAAATAGTTCTGAAACTGATAGCATGCCTTCATAATTAATATTTACTACTTTTATAATACTACCTGTTTTTTGTAAATATTTTATTTGAAAAATGTTGTCCAAGACCTTCACTTTCAATCTCAAGATTACAATCCATCATAAAAAAAAAAATATTCAGAAATTATGATTTTTTTAAATTATTTTTTATAATTATAATGATTGTCCCACAGTTGTTTAGTCATTCCACCACAACTTATTTTTTTCCTGAAGTTACATTTTAGTTACATTTTTCTGAAAAAACTGTGCCAATAAAGAGCATGCTTCTGATAAAATATGAGGCATGATATATGAAATAAAGAAAAATATTACTGGTGAGAAAATTTTTAAATAATATTTATTGTATATAGAATACACGTGCTACAGAATTACCCTAAGCAAATAGAGGAGTAAGATTTTTTTTTCCAAAACTATAATTTCTGCATCATAATTTCCATCACAGAACACTATTAATCAAGATGGATTACACAATTACACAATGTTAGAAAATGTAATTCCTTTCCAAAAAAACTGCCACAATTATTTTGGATGGCTGAAATCCTTGGCCGGAACGTTTATGTTTAATTAGTATTTCTATGATAATGCATTTTTACAGTTTAGCTATTTCTTGGATAGTGTTGGTAAGCTATCTAGTTAAACATGTCAGTAGTTTGGACACACTTTACTGTGACTAAAAATAATGCCACGTTAACAATATGTAAAATTTGTTCAGCTGAAATACCGAAAGGCAGCTCATTGTTAAATAAATTTATTACAACTGGTTTAACGTATCACCTGAGAGCACAACACCCTGGATAGCATAACGTTTTCGGCTTTCCTCTTTGGTAAAAATCATTTTGGTGCATCACTAAGAAAAACCCATGTGACACTATTCATAAAAACTCCATATGCATGGAAAAATGACAGGCATGCAGCGTCAGACCTCTAATCTTCCACCCAAACCCCAGAGGCCTGACGCTTTGCAGAGGTCACGCAAAACAGGGGCAAAATCAAAGTGATTAAGGGCCAGAGGATCAATAAAGGCTTTATATTAGATTTACCCAGCCTTGCTGGATAACACACGGTCAGCAGAAAGAGGGTGGACTGGTTTTAAATGAAGTGATATGCAGCAGGACATGTGGAGATTGGACTTTATAAATCTTTAAAAGATCCATAGTGAGGAAGAGGAGGAAAAAACTTGCTGGCAGGACTCTGCTCACAGCTCAGAGCATAACATTTCCTATTTGTGATCAATCAAGTTAGACTTCTGTTAATTATGGAAGCTATTGCTTAAAATGCAGGTTAAAACAAAGCTTCATTAACACACCGACATACTGTAAACGCATACTGACCCACACACATGGCTCATACTATACATGTACTGTATATACTGTACTGTACATCAAAATAGAGTTTCCATAACTATTGGGTCACAGCAGGAAGTCAGTGTGTTTCCCACATCTAGGTTTCGTCCTAACTTTCCCCCAAAACACTCATACAAATCTGTTTAAAATTTAGATTTTCATTAAGACAATATTTACTGTACTATGTGTGTTGTATTATGATCAGCGTGAAAACTCACAAATACATACTATCATTCAAAATGTTGGGGTCAGAAAGATTTCTTAATGTTTATAAAATAATCTGACAAAAGCTGCATTTATTTGACCAAAATACAGTCAAAACAGTTCAATTGTGAAATATTAATGCAATTTAACATAAAAATTTGGCATTGGAATATCTTATGAAACATTTGCAAACAAGCACCGTTTCCATTCAACGAGTCAAAGAGAATACAATCATCACTTCCTGATAAACTGGCACTATAAATCACTAAGAAAAGTAAGATAAGCTACTGTATATAACAATTTTCATGTATAATGTATTACTTGCGCCTCAGAGCGAGCGGACGAAACACAACTGAATGCGGTCATTGCTTTCGGATGTGGATGCTGCTGCTTGGGAATGCAGTCATGTAAGACATTTTTGGTAGGACATTATACAGATATACTTTAATAACAGACTTTTCTTGGGCATTTCCGAACGACTATAACAACATTTCAGATGCTGTGGAATGAGATCAGTCCGCTGGTTAGTCAGGATTTGCCCCATAGCACAAAGTCACATTACTTTTTTGATGCATTTGGAGGAATTTATTCGCAAAATGCATTTCCATCTCCCATTATTCACATTAATACTTTTTACCCACATTTAGTAAAAAAGCACCTAAAATGAGCGTTAAAACTTTTTTGCAAATTAAGGGATTTTATTCGAAATTTGCTGTTTCCATCACTCGTTTCACATGCGACGCTTCAAAATGCGCATTCAAATAGGATGATCGAAACATTGCTAGAGTTTGACGGGACTGAACCATAATTTTTGTAACAATGTAAAACCCTTATTTCAAATTCTGATCAATTGATTGTAAAAACTAATATTTAAAAATATATATCTAACTGACCCAAACTTTTGAATGGCACTGTAAATAAAATAAACAAAAATAAACAAAAAATACAATACAATACAATATGATAATATGTGATGTAATTATGGCCAGTACATTTTCTCAATTCACTCACTATTAACATGCCTTAATTCTTCTACTCTGATGGTAAGCAGAAGTTAAAAGTTGTTTGTGATAATAAAACATTCTGAAATGTTTACTTAATTAACATTTCTAAACAAACTAAACTTCTGAATATAAGTGATGCAATGTATGCTTATTGCGATAAAAATATCAAACATTTTAAATACGTGCATTTATTTCCATGCAGCCAATAAGTGTTTTTTAATCCAAAACAGAGAAAACTTTACGCTTTCTCACACACACACACGCACGCACGCACGCACGCACGCACGCACGCACGCACGCACGCACACACACACACACACACACACACACACACACACACACACACAGAGTATACACACTGAAAGTGTTCTCAGTTATTTAATGTGCAGCTCTGTGTATAAATGGTGAGACCGGCCTCTTTTTGAAGGCTGCAGAGTGTCTGAGAGCAGTGTAAATGGGCTGATGAAAATCCTGGGAAAGAAAAGAAAGAAAAAGCTGAACATGCAAGCATAGAGGAAGAGCAGGGGTCATATGAAAGGCATGTACTCAGGAACCCAGTTGAAAACGTTGTCCTCTTGTGGTAAGTTGTTTTACAGTGTAAGTGGTGGATGGAAGCTGGTAATGGCAGGCTCTTTGATGTGATCTAATCTACAGGCATAAAGGAGAGTGCGCTCTGTTTACGCCTGCAATTGGAATTATACAATCAATAACTGCCCCCCGCCGTGGCCAAAATTAGCAGGTCCAAGCGACAGGGGGAATTGGTTAAATGTTATTGTTGAGGAGACCATTATCCAACAATCGGGGTGGTTCATTCAGGAAAATGACATTCATTAAAAGACGAGGCCGGGATCAGGAGGAGGCAGCGATGGGGATGACCCCTCATTCATGACACATCTTTGTGTCTGTTTTTCTTTCTCCCAGTCACACACAAACACACGCACGTTATATCATCATATTTGCTTTCCCCTTTGCTTGAGAACCACGATTGGAAAGATCTTGTTTTATGTTGCTTTGAATGATACTTATATATTAATCAAGCATTTGCAAACATGCAACTTTCGCTTCATGGATTATTGTGATGTTTTTATCAGCTATTTCAACTCTCATTCTGGCAGCACCCATTTACTGCAAAGGATCCTGATGTAATGCTACATTTTTCCAAATATATTTAGATTAAGTGACTAACTCATCTACATATTGGATTGCTCTTGCAGGTACATACATTTATCACATACAAGTACCAGCATTGTAACTAGAATGTTTTTTTCTTTTCAGTTGTTGTCTTCACACTTGGATTGTTTAGCTTCCTGCTCACACATACAGGTGCATCTCAATAAATTAGAATGTCTCCGGAAAAAGTTCATTTATTTAAGTAATTCAACTCAAATTGTGAAACTCGTGTATTAAATAAATTCATTGCACACAGACGGAAGTAGTTTTGGTTCTTTTAATTGTGATGATTTTGGCTCGCATTTAACAAAAATCCACCAATTCACTATCTCTACAAATTACAATATGGTGACATGCCAATCAGCTAATCAACTCAAAACACCTGCAAAGGTTTCCTGAGCCTTCAAAATGGTCTCTCAGTTTGGTTCACTAGGCTACAGAATCATGGGGAAGACTACTGATCTGACAGTTGTCCAGAAGACAATCATTGACACCCTTCACAAGAAGGGTAAGCCACAAACATTCATTGCCAAAGAAGCTGGCTATTCACACAGTGCTGTTCCAAGCAAGTTAACAGAAAGTTGAGTAGAAGGAAAAAGTGTGGAAGAAAAAGATGCACAACCAACCGAGAGAAACGCAGCCTTTTGAGGATTGTCAAGCAAAATCGATTCAAGAATGCGGGTGAACTTCACAAGGAATCAAGAGCCACCACACACAGACGTGTCAAGGAATTTGGCGACAGTTATCGTCAGAGGCGTCTTACCTGGGCTAAGGAGAAGAAGAACTGGGCTGTTGCCGAGTGGTCCAAAGTCCTCTTTTCAGAAGAGAGCAAGTTTTGTATTTCATTTGGAAACCAAGGTCCTAGAGTCTGGAGGAAAGGTGGAGAAGCTCATAGCCCAAGTTGCTTGAAGTTCAGTGTTAAGTGTCCACAGTTGATTTGGGGTGCAATGTCATCTGCTGGTGTTGGTCCATTGGTTTTTTTGAAAACCAACATCACTACACCTGTTTACCAAGAAATTTGGGAGAACTTCATGCTTCCTTCTGCTGACCAGCTTTTTAAATATGCTGATTTCATTTTCCAGCAGGATTTGGCACCTGCCCACACTGCCAAAAGCACCAAAAGTTGGTTGAATGACCATGGTGTTGGTGTGCTTGACTGGCCAGCACACTCACCAGACCTGAACCCAATAGAGAAACTATGGGGTATTGTCAAGAGGAAAATGAGAAACAAGAGACCAAAAAATGCAGATGAGCTGAAGTCCACTGTCAAAGAAACCTGGGCAGAGGTGGAAAGTAACGAATTACATTTACTCGCGTTACTGTAATTGAGTAGCTTTTTTGTGTACTTGTACTTTTTTAAGTAATTTTTTTTAATCTGTAATTTTACTTTTACTTAAGTAGATTTTGTGTGAAGTATTGTACTTCACTACATTTTAAAACACATTCGTTACTGAGTAAAAAAAAATCGCTCTGTGGAAACAACTGCAGTAAATAATGGGCAGAAGAAGAAACTGGCGCTAAAAATCACAATAAAGATGCAAACGGACAAGACAGGCGTTATTGGTGCAGACCCAACTGAAAACCAGACCCCGTCGTGCTCTGCTGAAGTTGAACTCAAAGGAATGAAGTGAACCCCTGGCCATATATCCATGCTCTATTATGCAGTGTACGCTGTGTTTGCCTCGGGAGACCGAACTAGCAGCTTATAACATCTCGACATCGCCCTTCGCAAGCATGCAGAGATAAGGTAAATACTTGCATCGTTGCATTGGTGGTTAAAATTAAGCTTTAACAGTTTAACAAAAGGTTTTGCACAAATGAGCCAAAAAGACAGTGGTGCAGGGTGTGCAATATCATCTGAGATAATATAGTAATTGTTGTTTTAACGATGTGCGATTTGACATTATCAGTATTTTGCCAAAAACCAAACAAATCACTCTAAACAGTGTGCCGTGAAATCTAGTAACGTTAGATTAGACTAGTCCGCGTGCATTTGGAGTGCTTTCTTTCACTGCGTGATTCAGTCTGTTAAAATACGTTTAGAATGATCACAAAATTTAAGATATAGAAGCAGAAAATGTATATATTTATATAATTTAATATAGTAAGTCAACATCACATGAAGAATGACGTTTTTCTCAAAAAATCACCATGATTACAAAGGCCTGTAGTTTTTCTTTTTACAACAGTTCAAAAAACAAGTTAATTAAGAGACTTGCGTTTTAGACACCATATTGCCTGTTTTTGCTCTATTTCGACAACAAAAATAATTCCATACACAGTTTTAGGTATCTGACTCTGAGCAATGACGTGTTTTGTTCCTCAATGTATTAACCGTTTAAATGATTCTGTTCAATCGCAATGACTCACTTATGAGTGACTTGCTGACACCTACTGGTGGTTCTAATTTAACATTTAAAGTATCTTGATTTATTTATTTTTTTATTTCAAATGACTATTTAACATTTGTGACCTTGGCGTGGAGCACAAAACGAGTCTTAAGTAGCTGGGGTATATTTGTAGCAATAGCCAACAATACATTGTATGGGTTAAAATTATACATTTTTCTTTTATGCCAAAAATCATTAGCATATTAAATAAAGATCATGTTCCATTAATATATTTAGTAAATTTCCTACTGTAAATATATCAAAACTAAGAGCTTAATTTGAACAACTTTAAAGGAGATTTTCTCAATATTTGGATTGTTTGCACCCTCAGATTCCAGATTTTCAAATATTGTCCGATCATAACAAACCATACATCAATGGAAATATGATTTATTCAGCTTTCAGATGATGCATAAATCGCAATTTAGGAAAATGGACCCTTATGGTTTTGTGGTTCAGGGTCACATTTTATGTCTTATTTATCAAAACATTATTTCTGCATTTGTAACTGCAGGCTAAATGCATTCATGTCAGTGTGTAATACATCTATGCCACTTCAGATGAAGCTTCTGCATTTCCTCTGCATTGCAAAGATGAATTTGGTTGATACAGATTTAATTTGCCTGGTAACAGCCCAAATGTCTTATTATTCTAATTAACCGATTCATTTAATTAAAAACACCTAGTTTGAGATTTATAGGCCCATATCCCAGGTGTGTCAAACTCTGGAGGGTGTTACTGGAGGGCCACAGCCCTAAAGAGTTTAGTTCCAACCCTGCTCCAACACACAAACCATGTAGTTTTCAAATAAGCCTAAATGATTAGTTTAGCTGTATCAGATGTGTTTAATTAGGGTAATATCTACACTGGGTAGGGCTGTGGCCCTCCAGGTACTGAGTTTGACACCTTTGGTCTATCCCATTTTTCCCTCCCTCCCATTGTTAAAATGTAACTAAGTAATTTTTACTCTGAGTAAATTTTAAATGAGCTACTTTTTACTTTTACTTGAGTATATTTTTAGACTGGTACTTTTACTTGTACTTAAGTGAAATTTCAGTAATGTAATGGTACTTTTACTTGAGTAGAATATTTTTGCACTCTTTCCACCTCTGAACCTGGGCTTCCATTCCACCTCAGCAGTGCCACAAACTGATCACCGCCATGCCACGCCGAATTGAGGCAGTAATTAAAGCAAAAGGTGCCCTTACCAAGTATTGAGTACATATACAGTAAATGAACATACTTTCCAGAAGGCCAACAATTCACTAAAAATGTTTTATCGGTCTTATGAAGTATTCTAATTTGTTGAGATAGTGAATTGGTGAGTTATTGTTAAATGTGAGCCAAAATAATCACAATTAAAAGAACCAAAGACTTAAACTACTTCAGTCTGTGTGCATTGAATTTATTTAATACACGAGTTTCACAATTTGAGTTGAATTACTGAAATAAATAAACTTTTCCACGACATTCTAATTTATTTAGATGCACCTGTATTATCAGATGCACAATAGATGTAATCTTTCTTCTGTCACTTTTGTAAGAAAGAACGAAAATGGAATGTGAATTAAGTGTGTGTGACTCCTTCCTGTTTTGGGCTGTAAAGAATGAAAGCAGTTCACTTGATCTGTCTAAATGTTTTCGAGCCAGATATGCACCTCATTGAAAAAAAATACAAACACAACAATCACTTCAGCTTTTCCACAAAGCCTTCCTCCCTCACAAAATCTATGGTGCAAAATGATCTTTGCATAAATAAACATCACCTGCGCAGAAGAACACATGACATGTGAATGTGCTTCTGCAGCATAAAAGCGGAAATCTGACATCACCCCATATTTCTGATGAGTTCTTTGCAATGTGTCCAGATTATCAGTCGATTCAGTTATTCATTCATGTTGCTGACACAGCCATGGTTTTTGTCATCTACAGAAGTTCGGAGTTTTTGGAGACATGAGCCAAGCTGGTATAATTCATGTCATGCCCATGCAGAGCACTAGCATCCAACACAAATGTGTGTGTGCAGATGTGTTGTATTAAGCTCCTGATTGAGAGAATTGTATTTGTCCCTCACTGCTCACATGTTGTATCTGCAGCAGCATGGGGCTGAACATCTATCTCCTATGCTAAACGAGCTGCTAGGTGGGAGGAACCTTCTTTCATCCTTGACTTTTTTTTCTCTTCTGGTCTGTTGCTCTGTTTCTGTGTTCTTTCTGAGCAGGCTGGACCTTCCTTTGCCTCTGTCTGATAATGTGAGTTTTTTTCCACACCATGGGTATTACATCTTATGATACAACTATAAGCCTGACATAGCATATCATCAGAGGGAAGAATAGACAGGAATGAAAAGAAATATAGAATAGTGATTACAATAAAAATATCTTCCTTGCTTCCATCCATTTGTCCATCCAACTACCTAATTGCCTGCTTTCCTTCCTTTCTTTCCATTTTCCTCCCTCCCTTCCTTCCAACCCTAGCTGCCTGCTTTTCTTCTTTCCATCCTTCTTTCCTTCCTTCTATCACCCATCTCTTCTTTCTTTCTTTCTTTCTTTCTTCTTTCTTTCTTTCTTTCATCCATCAATCTATCCTTTCTTTGCTTTTTTCTTCCTTCCTTCCATCCATTTTTTATTCTCTCCTTCCATCCTTTCTTCATTCCTTCCTTCCTTCTATTCATCCATCCATCCTTCCTTCCCTCCTTCCATCATCCATTCATCCATCTCTCTCTCCTTCCTTCCTTCTATTCATCCATCCCTCCTTCCATCATCCATCCACCCATCTCTCCCTGCTTCCTTCCTTCCATCCTTCCTTCCTTCTTTCTTTCTTCCTTCATTCTTCCTTCCTTCCTTCCTTCCTTCCAACCCTACCCACCTGCTTTTCTTTTTTCCTTTCTTACATCACCTTCCTACTTTTCTATCTTCCTTCCTTCCTTGTTTCCATCCATCAATCCTTCCTTATATCGTCTTCCTTTATTTCTCTTTTTTATTTTCCTTGCTTCCATCCTTCCAACCCTACCCACCTGCATTTCTTCCTTCCTTCCCTACATCACTTTCCTTTTTTATATCCTTCTTCCTTCCTTTTTTCCACCCATCATCCATATATCATCTTCCTTATTTTCTCTCTCTCTTCCTTCCTTCAATTCATCCATCTCTCTTTCTTAATTTCACCCTTCCCTTTCCTTCCTTCCTTCCATCCACCTACCTGCCTGCTTTTCTTCTGTCCTTTCTCTCTTACATCTTTCTTTCTTTTTCATCATGCATCCATCATCCCTCCCTTGCAGCTTTCTTTCTTTCTTTCTCTTTTCTTCATCCATCTTTCATCATCCATCCATCCATCCTTCCTTCCTTCCTTCCTTCCTTCCTTCCTTCCTTCCTTCCTGCCTTCCTGCCTGCGACTCAGTAAATCTGCATGTCCTTGGAGCTATGGGAGGTGCTATATATAGACCCTGCTGTGGTGAGAGCGGACCTGATTGGGACGACGGGGGGTTGAGAGAGGGAGGCGGGGGAGGAGAGTGGGGTCGTGTGGGGCTCAACAGTCTCATCCTCATCCCCCATAGGGAGCTCAAGTATCATCAGCAAGAGTACCGCACGTCTCTGCGTGTCATTTATAGCTTCAGCTAATTCATGTTCAAAACATATGTTGATTTAACCAACTTTCCATGCTATCTATCTATCTATCTATCTATCTATCTATCTATCTATCTATCTATCTATCTATCTATCTATCTATCTATCCTCATTAGTTTTGTTCTCAGTGGGAAATATCTCACTTATTAAGAAATGGCCAGAAAAATCATCCAAACAGATACACTAATTTTGTTAATGAATAACATAAGGACCCCATACCCTGGCAGTTTTTCTATTTATTTTTATGTATTTTTTAACAGTTCCTGGCAGTTTATGAAGTACATCTGTTATGTTATTGAGATTACAGTAAGGACATATTTAGAAAAATCACACAAGCATCTTGTCTGTCTTCATATTATCTTGTTTTTCATTTATATTTAAACATTTTAAATGCATTACATTTTTGTTTATAATTTATTATTGTAACGAAAGATATGAATTAGGACAAATCTAATTTGATTTGCATTTTTAGTAAAGGTAAAAATAATCTAAATATGGCTGGGATTGTTTAATGCCAAAGTTTGGGGATGGACCAACCATATTTCACAATTAAACTAATTAATTTCACAATTGAACTTAAACCACAAAGGTTGACTATTATTCACTACTGTGCCCCACATCAAGACACTTAACCTCAAACTGCAAAAAGCGGACATTCCATCCAACCCAATCTCACGGCAATTCGTACATATTTTACGAGGTGGCTAATTCGTAAAAATTCGTACAACCTCACTTATAAAAATGTATACAATTATTGTCAAATCGTATGTATTTTTCGAGTTGCACAATTCGTATGAATTTGTACGAATGACCTACACCTAACCCCATCCTTAAACCTACCCATCACTGGGGTGAGGTCGTACAAATTGGTATGAATTAGCCACCTCGTAAAATCCGTACGAATTGGTCGTGAGATTGCGTTGGTCAAGCAGAGTCATTTTCTCTAAGGAGGCAGAAGAGAAAGTAGCCGATTGTACAGAAAAATTAAGCAAATAGTACAAAATACAAGATTGATTAAACCATTGTGCAAACCATTCAGAAAATCAAGGAATTGTGTAATCATAATTACATTTTGGCAGAGTGGGATAGAACTAGAACTAGTTTCCTTTAAAAGACAGTTTTGGAATGACACATTAGTAAGTCACACATTAGACCCAATGGATTCAATTCAATCTGCTGGTGTAACTGAGTGAACTAAAAGCATGAATATGAAGTTTTTGCTTTCTAGGCATTTAAAGACCTGTTACAACAAGATAAAAAGCACCACTTTAATGATGGGGGCGTTTAAACGTTGACCCATCACAATACAGGACAGATGCAAGAAATCAAAACCAGGAAATGAAAAACTTGCTCAGACATTTTCATTGAGATATTTGTTTGCAGGTAATACAGGTTGCAGGGACAGATGACAACGATAGTGAAACAGCATGAGAGAGAAAGATGTGAAAGTGGCCTGGCAGTGAAGACATCATCAAAGGAAGGCTATAAACAGTGCTAGCAATAGGAGAAATGACAGGGCGATTTGCTGTGATAGTTACAGCAGTCACTGGAGTAATCATTTACCTCACAACTGGACAGAAAAGACTGATGGGCCAAAACAGCCTCACAAATACTATGGGGGAGCAGGAACATGAAAGAAAAAAAGAGAAAGAAAAAAAGAAAAAAAAGAAAATAACAGTTGAGAAGCCAGGTGAAAAGTGCCAGTAGTTAAGGCATTAGACCGCATTAAATTATGCAATTATTGAAGATTTTAAAAGGATGTAAAACAAAAGAAAAACAGACTGATCATCAGGTAATTGAGTTATTATACATTACACTATTTAGGAACAACTACAGCTAAGGGCGAGGAAAGTGTGTGTTTGTTTGTGTTTGTGCGTGGGCAGTAGAGTGGTCTGAATGACCATGATTCAGATGTCAAACAATGCTGTATTGTTTTCTGCTATGACTGAGAATATTTTCCCCATCTCAGGGAGACTGTATAACCTTGAGAGAGGCTTGTCATGTCCTTTCATATACATTAATCAGACACCTGCTGAGGTTATGATATATCTCTTGCTACATCTCCACCGGCCGCCATCCTGATACCCTTTTCCGAGGGCCACATTCTCCCTGCAATCAAGCGAATGATCGTTATCACAAGGGACCGTTTTCCCAGAGATTCTGGATGGTAGAATTTGCATAATAGCGTCTCATCACCCTGAACTTTAGTTTGTGCTACAGCAAGTCAGAACATCACCCTTCTGTTGTGTTGTGATGTATTTTGTGGAAACAAACATGCCAAATAGACAGGGTCTGATTGTGTCCTGTGTGCTGTGGGTTTTCTCCTTATACCTCACTTATCAATTCTTATTTTAACATTTTTGTTCTGAAAAATAGACTATGATAGAACAGTCATCTGGATGATTATCATGTAGATTGAGGAGGAAAAGAACAGTCATGACAAATGAAAAAGTATTACAGCTTCAGAGGATGAGTTTAACCATTTATAAATTAGCTAAAAGGACAAAATCAAACAATATAAGCATTATCCTCCAAATGTGACAGTAACATTATACAAATATAAAGTATTTAAAAGTACAAAAGTAAATAAATCACCATTTAACACCTGGGTTAGAATTTTATTTGCAATCAGGTAAATAGATGTATAAATAGATTTAAAGTAAATAGATTTTCGTGTTTAATTTAATATATAAAATGTACTTTAAACTAATTTTTTTCATGAAATGGAGTACTCCACTCCACTGTTTTATTTTGAGGAAGGAATTAATTTCAACTAAATGTGGACAAAATTTGAATTGATGTTCATACTTTCTATAGTGTTATATCTCACTTCAACTACTGTTCCAAATACAGCAAGGTTCAGCAGCAAACTTTATACTTTAAGTTACACAGTTTATCTGTACATTGTAGACTGCAAAACAACTTTAATTTGTAGCCGACACATTTGGGGAAATTCTATAAAAGTTGAAGGTAAACAGTGTAAAAAACACTCTGAGTTAGAGATATTAAGCTAAAATTGTTACAATAATCCTCAGTGTGGCCCTATAGAAATGCTGGAATGAAGATTCAGAGGTCCACAATAGTTCTCTCACATTTTGAATTGTTTTTTGACAAATTAAAAGTACATTCTGCATGTAGTAGCTGTACCTACTAAAACAATCCAATATTTAGATGGCCTAAAGATGGAGTAATTAATTATCCACCTTACTTTAAGGTTTTAATTGTATTTTTAATTTCATTGTGCAAGGCTTCTGGTGTTCAAGGCTTCAGTTGTTTTAGCTATACAAAAACAGTCTGGCATTTGTTAACATATTAGCTTAATTTAATAACATATTTTAATGAACCTACTGGTTTGTACTACAAATAGTTGTACTGTTTACGGCAGCTAACGAATTGGAAATCTTACACATTCACACGAAATGGTGCAGGACGTGTAAAAGAAGCATTGTAGCCAGTTCTGCTCATGAACAGAGCAGGTGCAGCAGGCGTTCACAATAGAAGCTGGTCCTGGTTCCACTAGACCCGCTTCAGGCTTTCTTTCCACCGTATGACATCATCAAGCTCAGCAGCATTCCCACTGTTTATACTCCATAACAGGCATTCATTATGAAAGCATAAAAATGATCAACGTGGAGAGGCAAGGGCAAATGAATGATCTCACCATGCCACGGGTTCCCTTGCACTAACTGTGCCAGACCATCCGACACGCACACATTCGTGCTCCTACTTACACGCCAGAGCTGGGGCACATGGCCGCTAACGACTGCTCAATTAGATGAAATTAAGGAGTCGCTGTGAGGTCCATGCTGAACTCATTAAGGCGTGTGAGGGAAGGCTGAACAGTGTCGTGCAGGATTAATCCCTCCAGAACAAGATGGGGATTCATGCAGGTCAGCCTCCAACCGGGAGACTGAACTCCGCTCTAATGAGACTGCAGAGAACCGCCTAATACACCTTCAATACTGTAACATGGCGAGCCACAACACCAGAGCAGTTTAACTCCAACAAAAACGATAATGCGCTGGGCCCTGTTGCTCTACTCAGAAAAGAGATATTCACTGTCAAACACACACTGCAATGATGTGGCACTTAGTGTTTTGTCCTATCTAATAATTTATTCAAAATTACAACCCAAATTCCAGAGATGTTGGGATGTTTTTTTAAATTTGAATAAAATGGAAACAAAGACTTTCAAATCACATGAGCCAATATTTTATTCACAATAGAACATAACAAATGTTTAAACGGAGACATTTTACACTTTTGTCCACTAAATTAACTCATTTAAAATATAATGCTTGCTACAGGTCTAAAAAAAAGTTGGCATGGGGGCGACAGAAGTCTGAAAAAGCAAGACCTAAACAAAAGCAAGACTAAGGTCTTTAACATGATTAGCTATAAAATAGATGTCATAGAGAGGCTCTCAGAAGTAAAGATGGGCAGGGGCTCTCCAATCTGTGAAAGAGTACATAAAGATTGTGGAATACTTTAAAAAACAATATTCCACAACGTCAAATTACAAATCTCATTATCTACAGTGCATAACATCATCTAAAGATTCAGAGAAACTGGAGAAATCTCTGTGCGTGAGGGACAAGGCCAAAGACCTTTGTTGGATGGGCGTTGTCTTCGGGCCCTCAGACAACACCGCATCATACATCGGCATGATTCTGTCATTGACATTACTAAATGGACCCAGGAATACTTCCAAAAATCACTGTCGGTAAACACAATCCGCCGTGCCATCTGCACATGCCAACTATATGAACATGGTCCAGCAACGCCATCATGTCCTGTGGGCCAAGGCTCATTTAAAATGTACTGTTTCAAAGTGGAAAAGTGTTCTATGGTCAGACGAGTCCAAATTTGACATTTTTGTTGGAAATCACGGACACCATGTCCTCTGGGCTAAAGAAGAGCGAGACCTTCCAGTGTATCATCAGCGTTCAGTTCAAAAGCCGGCATCTCTGGTAGTATGGGGTGCATACGTTATGGGCAGCTTGCATGTTTTGTAAGGCACTATGAATGCTGAAAGGTATATAAAGGTTTTGGAGCAACATATGCTCCTCTCCAGACGACGTGTATTTTCAGCAGGACAATGCAAAACCACACACTGCAGCTATTACAACAGCATGGCTTCGTAAATGAAGAGTCTGGGTGTTGAATTGGTCTGCCTGTAGTCCAGATCTTTCACCTATAGAGAACATTTGGTGCATCATTAAACAAAAAATACGTCAAAGACGACCACAAATTCTTCAGCAGCTGGAAACCTATATCAGGCAAGAATGGGACCAAATTCCAACACCAGAAACTCATAACCTCGATGCCCAGACATCTTCAAACTTTTTGAAAAGAAGAGGAGATGCTACACCATGGTAAACATGCCCAGTTTGCCACTATTTTGAGACTGGCATCAAATTTGAAATGAGCTAATTTTATGCATACAATTTTACCATTTCTAAGTTTAAACATTTGTTATGTTATATATGTTCTATTGTGAATTTTTTTTTGACTCATGTGATTTGAAAGTCTTTTAGTTTTCATTTTATTCAAATTTTAAAAACGTCCCAACAATTCCGGAATTCAGGTTGTATGTAACAAATGTGATTCATACATACAATGACTTGAATGCATTTTACATGTATGCATTTAGCAGACGCTTTTATCCAAAGTGACTTACAGTGCATTCAGGCTATACATTTTTTCATCAGTACGTGATGTGTGTTCCCTGGGAATTGATCCCAAAACCTTTTGCGCTACTAATGCAATGCTCTACCACTGAGCCACAGGAATACAAGTCTTTTACGATGACGATGATATTTCTGGGGTGCACAGAGTCAGAAACTTCAGGGTGATTGTTACAAAGAAAATAAAGTCTCATTCAAATAATAAAATACTTGAAAAAATAAATACAATCTTAATTTGGCATCATTTGTATCATTATTTCTAGGTTATAGTGGTATATACATATTTGAAATTGTCCATGTCATGTGGTGCAGCAATATGCCAAAACATAAATAAATAAAAGCATTTATTTTGTTATTATTACTGCATTTAACGATTATGTATACTGCACATAAATAATTAATTAAATTCTTATGTCAGTATGGCTCTAATAATAATTTGATCTTTTAATGTCAAGGCAATTTAGTTCAGAGTGTACAATTTTACTGATTAAATATTTGTTTTAATAATAATCCATAAATCATAATATCTGACATGCTACCTTGAAAATATAATTAAAACTAAAAACTGCCCAAACTAAAACTAATGATTAAGATATTGAGATTATTTAGATATGTAAATTAGATTTTAACTTGGTTACACCACATGACATTTTTAGCAGCATTACATTGAAACATTTCTTGAAAATGGAATAAAAGTAAATAACATATGAAATACATATAAATACAAAAAATACATTTCTAAAAACTTGACAGACTTTTCTTTATTGTAGAAAATGTAATTGATCCACATAAAGCTAAGTTGACCAACTTTTTGTCACTACAGAGAACTTTCAGCACTGATTATGTCAAGTTACGCAAACATGATTACCTTCAATGTAATTTCAGTCGCTAGGTGTTCCACATGAATGTTCCGATCATGCTGCATTTGGTTTTGATTTGTGCATTAATTACTAATTGAATCTATACAGCTCTATTAATAACCGTTACACCCCAGCCATGCATAAATCACACATCTCTAATTAGAGTACAATTTAAATGCATGTTGTAAAGACACATCGAGTGGCTCACACAATACTGAGGTGCCAAGCCATCATTGTACTAATTAGTTTGCAATTATGTTTAATAACTTCTCTGGAAGCCAATCTGCACTCAGAGAAAGAACCAGATTTCACAGAAGGAATATACAATCATGCTGCAACGTTCAGAAATGGAAACATCACAAAGAAAAGCAAGAGAAACACGTCTGACAGCTTCTCATTTGTGTTATGCTGCACTTCTTATTCATCTTTATTTATCACATACTGTATACATTTCAAATTGCTTGACGTTTACACCTTACGATTATGCAATGTAGAAGATTGCAGCTACTTTGAACAGTTTCCGGTGATATGTGTCTAAATGTTCACAGAACGCACATTGTATTATTGCAGCTTGCACGCCTCTATCCACTTCTAACAGGCAACAACAACTGTTCATGTTTCTTTTTAACAGTCTAGCCGTGAGATCATCATTTCTGGAAGATTTTGAATATGGCGCTATTACCTAGGGAAGCAGACATAACACGCCACACACAGGAACAAGAGAGAAAATACATTAATTGGTTAAACAACTGACAACTGCTACAACAGTCACCCCCAGAGCCCATGGCAGCGCGATGGCAGGTTAGTGGGGTTCCGTCTGGTGGTTGGCTCCATCCCCGCCTCGCTCGCGGGCCAGTGTGGGTGAGTGGAGTGAAGCGGCCCGCTCGGTAGGCTTTGGAACGCAGCCCACTTCCTCGGCTTTAATAAGAGTAATCAGCGCCCCCATGCCAGGTACCAGCCTCTCCTCACAGCAGAGATATGGCACAGAACTTCCGCCAGCCTGGCAATGTTTACAGAAAACACACACACACACACACACACAAACATACACACCCCAAATAACCATAGATCTCTCAAGCTACATTTATATTTATGCTCTAATAGATCCTTGTTCTAACACACACACGCACACACATACAAACAAATACACACACACCCACTCAACCAGAAAAGCATAACAATGCAACATAGTCAATACTATAAAATTGATCACCGCTGTACTACACCACAGAGTTATTGATCAAACTTCCTGTTGAAACGAACTCTTTAAACACACCTGAAGTACACCTTAATGAGCTCAAAAACACACTGACAGCACAATTAGCAAATCCAGCTAATCATTCACACGTCTGATCGCATTCAGTTGCCGGGATTCACGCATTTAACTGCAAAGATCAGATTTAAGAAATGTTTCGGTTCATGGTGGCTATTACTTTTATGAATTAACGGTACATTAAGTCTTGCTGTGCTTGATTACAAAACAATGTTTTTAATCCATGTTTGTTTTATAGACCAGATTTAGATTATGGTATATTAGGTAACACTTTATTTTACAGTATCCATGTTACACATTACATGTACTTACTGTAGTAATAGTAAGAGCAAATGATGCATAATTACATGCAGCTAACCCTAAACTAAACCCTAACAAGTATATAATTTTGCCATGCATAATTTTGCTATGTATAAATTTGCTGCAACAAGGATATCATAACATAAAGAGTAATTGTACTCTGATAAAAACAATTAAAATGCTATTAGCTTGTAATAGTTTTTTCAAAACATATTTGAAAGAAATCTGTTATGCTCACCAAAGCTACATTTATTTGATCAAACAATATTTTGAAAACAAAATATATTTTAAACAACTGTTTTCTATTTTAATACATTTTCAAATGTAAGTTAAAATATTCTGATTTGGTGCTCACATAAAAATTATTCTTATCAATGCTACACCGTAATAATTTTTTTCAGGGTTCTTTATTGAATAGAAAGTTCAAGAAATATTTTGCAACAACATCATAAATGTCTTGACAGTGAAATTTCATTTAGTGCATCCTTGATGAAATAAATACATTTCTTTAAAAAAATATATTACATTTAAAATTGTCTGCATAATTTACAATTACAATTAATATATAAAAATAATCATAATAATTAACAAACAATGTGTAGACTACGAGTAAAAGGGGGAACCTTTGCATGCACGGATATTGCAAGACATATTAAAGTGATAACGTTATTGTTGTTGTATTTGGCTAAATCAGGTTTTAGATATGATGCCAACAACAGCTTAAAAATAACTGCATTTACTATGTACATATAATTGCAATGGTAATATGTATTATGTTTATTGTTCTTTAATTCTAACATTATGACATGAATTGCAGTGAAACTGTTATACAGTTGAATTTATTTATACCATAGTCCCACATATGTACACTATTTGTGGCGGCATATACACTATATGCAGATTAATTCTCTGCCAGCAGAAGGCACTGTTGGAGTAGAGAGCGAGGTTTCCCCGGTAACGCTGTACACAAAGCAGCACTCCTCTCACAAACGCTGCTTTATCAGACAGTACATGCAAGATGAAATGAAAATGACATCCAACATTTTCTGAAAACAGTCAGTTTCCTTCAGGAATACAGTGAAAAACACCCGCACCGGGTTTCGATTTTGAAACCTGCAGTGCTCAACCAAACGTTCTCTCCACCCGCCAACCATTCAAATTTCCGTAGGCGGGATTTACTTTTGTGATATCACAAATACAGGAAACCAACTTTGTAGTCTAAACGAGCCGTTCGTTGTTCACTTAAATTAATGTCAAGATTATTTCTATAGCACTTTTTATGATACAATCGTTGCAAAGCAGCTTTACAGGAAATTACGTTTCTACAATATATTTATGTATTGTAGAAACTTAATATATTTAACTTATGGCTAAATTTAGTTAGTTCTGCATAGTGTCTGAGAGAGTTGGCTTCCTCTGAAATCATCTGAGGGGTTGGCATCATCTCTTCTCAGGTGTTCGGTCATCTCAGATCATTTAAGGTTTGGATTCAGACTGAAGCTTGTGTAATTCATACCGTGGCAGAAACAGAGAAACAAATAGAGACATAATTAGTGTAGATGTTGTTCCATTCAAGAAAAAAATATTTGTTCAACCCAAACTAAAGCATAATAATGTGCTTTTGATCAGATATAACTGCAGTACAAGATTATGAGATGTATTATATTAATACTTGGCTAAAGAGATGTTTAATTTAGATTTAAACAGAGAGAGTGTGTCTGAACCCCGAACATTATCAGAAAGGCTATTCCAGAGTTTGGGAGCCAAATATGAAAAAACTCTACCCTCTTTAGTGGATTTTGCTATCTTAGTACTAAGAGTAGGGATGGGTATCGTTTACATTTTATCGATACGATACTGCTTATCGATACCGGTGCTTATCGATACTGTCACTGGGACATCACTTGGTCCCATCACACAGGCACTTCTTCTACCATTGCTACGCTGATGGCACACAGCTCTATATCTCTTTTCAACCAGATGATCCAACGGCAGCAGCACGGACCTCGGGCTGCCTGGCAGACATCTCGGCATGGATGAAAGAACATCACCTACAGCTCAACCTGGCAAAGACTGAGCTTATTGTCTTCCCTGCCACTCCAACTACAGCATGACTTCACGATCCAGTAAGGTTAGTCAACAATTCATCAACTTCGGTCAGAAATCTTGGTGTAATCTTTGATGACCAGCTGACCTTTAAAGAGCACATTGCAAAGACTGCTCAATCTTGCAGGTTTGCACTTCACAACATCAGAAAGATCAGGCCCTTTCTGACAGAGCATGCTGCACTACTTCTTGTCCAGGCACTTGTCATTTCTAAGCTGGACTACTGCAATGCTCTTCTGGCTGGACTTCCATCAAACACAATCAAACCTCTACAAATGATTCAGAATGCAGCTGCACGATTGGTCTTCAACGAGCCCAAAAGAGCCCATGTTACACCTCTCTTTGTCTCCTTGCACTGGCTACCAGTTGCAGCTCGCATCATGTTCAAGACACTGATGCTTGCATATAGAACAACCACAGGCTCAGCACCTGCCTACTTCTACTCACTATTACGAACCTACATCCCCTCCAGAAGTCTGAGATCTGCTAGTGAGCCATGCCTCAAGCAGCAACGCCTCATCCCAGAGGCTCAAAATCACTTTCCAGAACATTCTCGTTCACCATTCCTGGATGGTGGAATGATCTTCCCACCCCCATCCGGAATGCTGGATCCCTGTCAATCTTCAAGCAACAACTGAAAACTCATCTCTTTCGACACTACTTGACTTCATCCTAAACATTAAACAAAAAAAAAACAACAACTTCTTCTTTCTCTTTCACTTTCTCTCCTTCACTTGCTAGCTTGTACTTATTTGAACAATGTCTGAGACTTGGTGTTATGAGCACTTCTGCTGTCCGATTGCGTCTTTAAGATGTATCGCTTTATGTATTACCCAATTGTAAGTAGCTTTGGATAAAAGCGTCTACAAAATGACTAAATATAAATGTTATTGATATTATTTGGTGCAAAAATATATGATGTGAAAAGTTTTTGAAAATGTTATTTTATTGCTGCTGAACATTAACAAGTGTATTTAAGTTCTTCAGTCAGAAGTAGTGAGTTATTTTTTTGAGTTATAAAATTGTGTCATCATTTACTCTTAAGTTGTTTAAACCTGAATGAGTTTCTTTCTTCTGTTAAACATAAAAGTTATTTTGAAGAATGTGGGAAACCAAAGAGTTGCTGATCCGCAGTGACTTCCATATTGTATATGTAAACCTAGGGCTGGACGATATGAGCAAAAATTAATGTCTGTTTTTTTTTTTAGCTGATTTGCGGGAAATGGTATGTATATCTCAGTATTTTGTATTTGGATTAAACAAACAAATAAAGTGAATGTAACCATGCATATAATGTGCAAAAAAGTAAAAAAATCACATTACATTCTAACATTGTAACATTGCAATCTAAAAACAAAAATAATACGTTTAAAGCAGAAGTTAAATTTACTAAACCTAAACTAAAATAAAAGTAAAAAAAAAGCACAGACTAATTGAATAAAAAATATTACCGCATTACAGTCACTTTACAGTTAGTTCCTTCATACAAACACACTTACTTGTAGGTTTAAAATTCTACATAAGTCACATTTATTGTCCAACTACAAATAGTTCAGCAAAATGTATATTTTAGACATATTGCGCTCCCATTTCATTGAGCTCCATCTGTTTGGCGCGCATGCGCGCAGCGGCGCTCGTTCTAAATTAAGTCTGTGATGTTTAGTGGAGAATCGCCAAGCAAAAACTCATGCACCACTTCTGACAGCAAAATGGAAATATTTCCATGGCTTTCTAATATTTACAGATGGAGAATATTCCTGTGATACGTAAGTTATGCATTTAGAAAACAGCACATAGATCAAAACAGCACATCTCTGTCAGTGGCACACAGTCTTTCTGTCAGAGCATCTGACAGATAGCCGCTTTAAACTGAAACTATAAATTATAGGCTACTTTATCTTACGAGTATTTTTATATCCCTTCATATAAAGCTTTTCAAATAAGGACAAATTGTATTATTCACTTTCTCCGCAGCAGTTCAGTCTGTGTCCTCCTCGCTAGATTTTTTTTCAGATGCGTTCGTATCAAACTAGTCTACTGTTGATTGCGAATAAGTACAGTGAGACGTGAGTGTAACTCTCCTGCTGAATCAACATTTGATGTGAATGTGTCTCGCGAGTTGCAGTTGGAGCTGTATGGTAAATACAGTGCATTGCTTGAGGATGTAGATGTTGTGATTTGTTAGTAAAAAAAAAAGGTTAGTTTCATTATATTACTGGTGTTGCCTCCTTTGTTCACTACTTTATTACTGCATATTGCATCTAATGCTGGAGTCACTTAGTTTTATAACATGAGCCCACACTTTTGAACGTTTCACTGCCACTGATTGCACACAAACACACACCGCAAATGTAGCCTACATGGATATCACACGCATGTCGAGTAAACGACGGCCACATCATTCAATTAAGGAAAAAGTAAAGCAGCTGCTTTTAATTTGTCATTAACATTGAAGTATACGGAGATAAAACAACACACGTATCTATAACAGTATCGTTTGTCCTGAAGCTTACCGGTAGTCCAGTTTTGACCCAATTACGTACCGGTCCAAAAATGATTGGTTCTTGGTACCCAACCCTAACCAAGAGTCCAGAGTTTTGCGACCTTAGGGGGCGAGTTGGATTGTAGCATGATAAAAGACTAGTTAGGTACGCAGGAGCTAAACCATTTAGGGCCTTATAGGTAAGTAATACTATTTTGTAACTGATACGGAACTTAATAGGTAGCCAGTGCAGATATTGTAAAATTGGGGTAATATGATCATATTTTCTAGACCTGGTAAGGACTCTAGCTGCAGCATTTTGTTCTATCTGTAGCTTGTTTATTGAAGATGCAGGACAACCACCTAGCAGTGCATTACAATAGTCCAGTCTAGAGGTCATGAATGCATAAACTAGCTTTTCTGCATCAGAAACAGGTAACATGTTCCGTAGCTTGGCAATGTTTCTAGGATGGAAGGATGCTGTTTTTTGTAACATGGGAAATATGATTTACAAAAAACAAGTTGCTGTCTAATATAACACCCAGATTTTTGACTGTAGCGAAAGTAACAGTATATCCGTCTAGTTGCAAAATGTGATCCAATAGATTCCGTGTACTGTTCGTTGGTCCAATAAGTAATATCACTGTCTTATCTGAATTTAATAGAATAAAATGATTGGTCATCCAATCTTTTACATTTTAAAGATTGGATATATAGTTGAGTGTCATCAGCATAACAATGGAAACTAATCCCGTATTTTCTGATAATATTACCAAGGGGCAACATGTATATTGAAAATAGCAGAGGACCTAGGACAGATCCTTGTGGTACTCCATACTTTACTGGTGATAATTGAGATGACTCCCCGTTTAAATAAAGAAAAGTGGTAGCGATCGAACATGTAGGATCTAAACCAGGCATCCTCAAATCTGGACCATTCCTGCAGAGTTTAGCTCTAACCCTAATCAAACACACACGAGCATGCTAATCAGATTCTTCAGGATCATTAGAAAATCACAAGTAGGTGAGTTTGATCAGGGTTGGAGCTAAACTCTGCAGCAGATTGGACCTCCAGGGAAAGATTTGAGGAACCCTGATCTAAACCATTGTAAAGCCTGCCCTTTAATACCCGTATAGTTTTGTAATCGATCTGAGTATGTCATGATCTATAGTGTCGAACGCAGATCAAGATCAAGTTGTAGTTCATGAAAAGGGATTTTTAAAAACAAAATCCTTCCCTTTGGAGTGGACTTTGAGATTTGTAACTTTGTAGATCTTTTTATGCCCAAACATACACACTACACACTGACTAAAATTCAAAAAGTGAAAAAGCATAATAGGACCGCTTTAAAGATTTAGTAGATTCTGGTATATTACTCAGAAAAAGAAAAAAAAACATTAAATTGCAGTTAACTTTTTACATGTCTGAGTTCAGCGAATAACACTCACATACATAAACACACAAATGTCCCCACATGATGGCTGGGCCAGACCACTACTTCCTGAGGCCCATGTGAAAACATATCCCCTAACTTGACACTGCTGGTCGATATGGAAACGAGAGACCTGAAGTGAGGTGGAGCAAGGCCCTCTAAGGACACAGTGTGTTTTATACAGTAAAGGCAGTGTGTGGAACACAGTGTGTGACAAACTCTTCTCAGACATGTGTAGAGTGATCAGACATCCCAGGACAGTACCAATTTTACAAGCTATGTCTCATGCATGTAGTGTTATAAAACACTGTTTCAAACTGAAATGGCTGTGCTTCTTGCTTTTTCAATGAGAATCCAGCTGATGTACGTTTTAGAAAAAGAATCAAGACTCGTTAAAACATGTCAAACCAATTCAAGTCCAAAAAAAAAGTTTCAAAGAAAATCCTTCTCAGTTTGGGGAACTCAACTTCTCCAAAAAGGTACACATTACACTTAACACAAATATTATCAAGTTTCATAGCATACAAGTAAATATTTTCTTATATATTATTGACCACCAGGGCACCTTGGTAAAACGTATAACCATTAAGACTGAACAAAATAAATAAATAAATATGCCTACCAGTGCTGTTAATATATTTAAAAATAAAATCACAATATTTAACAAATTTGTACAACACATAACGGCTTGTCAAAAGTCCTCCATTGGTCTTCTCAATCATGTTTCATGCTTTTTGAGGTTTAAATGATGCTAATTAAATTCTCCCATTCAAAACCTGCAAATTACTCATACGGATTTCGGTTACACTTTATTGTGTTGTCCTTGTTACAGTGTAATTACACATTTAAGTACTGAGTAATATTAATTAAGTACATGTACTTACTATATGGTTAGGGTTAAGATTAGGGTTTGGTTTAGTGTTACTTGCATGAAATTATGCATAATTAATTGTAATTATAATGCAACGTGTAACAAGAAAACCTTAAAATAAAGTTTTATCTGGAATTCTTTTAACTACACCATCGTCCATATGTTTAGGATTGACAAGAATATTTATGATTTTATGATTAAGTCTCTTATGCTCACCAAGACTGCATTTATTTTATGAAAAATACAAAGCTCTGTCATAAAACTCCAGATGGCACAGACCGGTCAGAACTCAGTCTGATATATTCACATGATTATTCACATGGTGCAGCTGATTGGTTTCTTTCGCATCAGCAACCAATGGGCTTGGTGTTCAACATTCAATTACTTGGCTAGAGGTGCTGTAGCTGTTGCAGCATGCTTCAGAAAACCTCCACCTTCCCCAACTCCACAAGTATAGATCTGCTATGGGGTAATGTTATGTATGGTATACTGTATATGGAGGTCATTTAACTTATGTTATGTGTACAGAAGCAGTATTTGCTCACAGCAGCATGTCTGTGGATGTACTGGCAGTAGCAAGTCTAGGTACAGTAATATTGTGAAATATTATAACAATAAAAAAACTGTTTTTTATTTTAATATATTTTAACATGTAAATCAGAATATTCTATTTGATGCTCAGGAAACTGTGCAAAATATTTTTTTAGGATTATTTGATAAATAGAAAGTAAAAAAAAATATTTTTCAACACTTTTCATTAATTGAATGTGTCCTTGCTGAAAAAGAATAAATACATACAATCAAACACACTGACCCCAAATAACATTTGTTATCAGCAAGTTCACTATTATCTATGACTGCCTCTTAAATTACCAAAACACTTCATTATAAAAATGACTTTAATAATCACTTTAATAATATTATTGCTAATGTTATTGATACTGGCCACGACCTGCCCTTTCTGCTTTATCATAGTCATCTCACCACCTTAGGCATGAACATAGGGTTTAATGATTTAGGGAAGACTTACAAATACTATCAGTTCCTTCACAATGCATGCATAGAGCTTTACACAGCTATGGCCATCAATCTACCCCTTCTGCAACTCTCTTGCTCGGTTTCGGTCTTTTTAGGTCGGCACCCATTTCAGATACCTCTGTTTCTATTCGAATGTGCTGTTTACTGCATACTTGTTTACAGTTATTACAGTGAAGAAGAGAAACAAATACTCAGACGCTTCTCCATCTCATGTCCATCCAGGACACCAATCACAGCCAACCATAGGGGCAGATCAATCAAAGATGTCTGATTAGGTGAATTGAGATCTGCTGTCGTTTGTATCCCTCCTCCCTTTAACCACACAGGAGAGAAGAAAGCAATTCCGCCGAATGCAGATTGGGTGTCAGTCAAGGGACTGTCCACATGTGGACCCTACACACAAACACACACTGTCCGCACGCACACATATATTAACAAGCAGCTCTGATGCCCATAATCACAGCTGCGGCACACGGGTGTGACGGGCTAAAATGCCGAGCTTGACAGTAAAGGAAATAAGAGGAGATTTGCTGGACGCTGCAAGGTGGTGATTTGTGGAGGTGAAGCGGTTATAGCGCACATAGAGAGGGCCAATTTCTACACCATCAAATTGTGTTTAATTTTCTCTCCTCTCCTCCCAATCTGCCAGTGGGATGAGCATGTTTAGAACGTTCTGGAAACCTATAATTGAGGTTAACATCACAACTGATTGAGAACGTTCTATAATGGTACATGTGCATTAAGAGCGTAAGTGTGACTGCAGTCATTCGTATGCCCTCTGTTTGCTGTGTGGACAACATACACATAAAGGTCACTGAGTTATTACGATAAAGGACAAAATTTTAACAAATGTAGTTTATATTTTTATAAACTTCATTATTTTTTCATAAAATATTGTTTAAGACTAGTGAAAATATTACATTCAAAATACACTTAAGTACATACACAATTACAATAAATGTTGTCCTCAAGCAGTCATACATTTCCACTTCAGTACACCAAACTTTACATTTCTGTTCCCAGCTATAATCTATAGGGGGCTGTTAATCCACAACTTGCTTGATTTTATTCCTAAAAACATGGTGAAAATGTTGTATTAATTGATTTATTGGGTGATTAAAATAGACCCCCTCTTGTTATAAAAAAAACCCAACCTTTTAAAACCTTTGACTTTAATGTCAAGAAAATGAATTGAATTGCGAACCTGACTTTTACTTAGTGTTCAGATTTCTGTTTTGGAAATGAAAATTACTGCAAATTTAATTGGATAATGCCTCATTTGCATATTTAAACAACATTTCAGAAAACTTGTAAGAAAAACTAAATTCTTCATGTAATCAATTTAACTGCGGAAGCAAGATTATGTCTTTATAATAATTATGATTATTTATTTATTTGTTTTACCCTATTCACATAGGGTATTGCCTTATTTTTATTTATTTATTTATTTGATTTTATTCATTTTTTTGAACAAATATAAAGTTTAATAATTACATTTTTGGGCAGTCGCACCACATGATAACATATAACTTATTAACTATGAAACACAGTCATGAGGGTCCTCAGGGGTCTTCATAATATTACTTCCTTTTTGAGTTTTTATCTGCATTTTGGTTGGATTACATGGTTTCACGCGACTTTGATTTGCCAAGAAAGATATTTCATTTAAAATTTATATTTATTTATATAGTAAAGAGTAGTACAGCATTATTGATAATATATTAATAAAGAGCAATAATAAATAAATACAACTTTTTATTCATTAATTTCATTATTTTAATTATTTATTTTTCTTATTTCATGCACTTAAGTTTCACCCTGGCATTTCTGATTTCACACCCTTAAAAATAAATTAATCTTGTATATAAAATATGAAAATGAAAAATATGATCATCATAGAAGTGTATATAAAGTTATTGTATGTATGAATTATGTTTTTAATGTATTTCTGAATAATGTCACACAAAAAAAGCTATTTCATTGACCCGGAAAAGAAAAATGATGGTTGTGACTGCAGCTGCCAGCCTTCAGTTGGTACAGCTGTAGCCAGCTGTTAACCACAAGCTAGCACATCCCAGGAAAAAACTGTCGTGGGACGATACTTACTCGCATCATTAAGGCAATAAATCTGACTTTCGGTTAGCGAGCAGGCTGCACGTCCAGATCCCAACGTGGAGCATGTGTAGCTTGGGCAGAGAACAGAGGTTCTGGCCCTGCCAGGGCCGTGGAGGAAAGGAGCCATGTTTGGATGTTCTCTCCATGCCTCATAGACCTGCACTCTTGGCATCGAAGCTCCGCCAAAGCCTGCCAAAACGCCGCCACTGGCATCCACCTTTGCACCAGGGCTAGACTCTGACTGCCGGACAATAGAGAGTAATGTAGCGAGACCACACGCATATGTACAAGCAGCATAAGCAAAAGCAAAATCAGTTTAACTGTGCAGAAGCCATTTTAAATAACTGCATCCCTTATTTATGTGCCTAATATGGGATTTGAGTATCAGAGAGGGAGAATAAGGCGAAAGCCCATGAGCTTACTGTCAGCCTCTTGAGACGAGCATCCATGCAGACAGATAGCTTATGTGCTTCTCTTATTTCATTAAAACATCAACAAGCAATTATGACAGTAAATATGATCCTGTTTTACAGGAAGGAGACAATGGCATTAAAACAGCCTTTGATTTGGCTGTGGGAGCTGGTCCCATACTCGCACACACTCTCTTTTTCGCACATAAAATCAGTATACCAATAGCCTCCCACCCCTCCCTCCCACACGCGCACGCACGCACGCACATCCAGACGCACACACATCCTCTGGATCAGCAGGAGTCCAAATCAAGCTGATTTTCCTCTTTGATTCAGACGTGGAGCACAGCTCAGATTGGATTTCAGAGAGGAGGAGAGGAGAGGACACAGCGAGAGGGAGAGAGAGAGAAATGAGGGGAATGTTTTGCATAATATAACGTGAAAATAAGAAACAGAGAAGTCAGTGCAATAGATCTCTGTCTTAGCATGCTAGTCTATTTCTCTCTTCATACACACAAAGGATAAAAACAATCCAAAAACTGAGTATTCCTGCATAATCTCCCTAATGTTATACTAGGTGTGTTTTTAATATGATTAATAATGTGGCAGTGAATGACCAGCCTGTTCTGTATATTTTTCTTCCAAAATCTGCAAAACCTTCATAAGCAATATACTAAGGTTCGAATTCAGTGTTTACATTGGTTATTGGTACCATAATGGTTACTGGCCAAAATTAGAACTTAAAAATGATACCATTCATCAATATTGGATATATATCAGCAAATACTGCATGCTCAATTCTCATTTTTATAATTCAATTTCCTTTGCTACCATTTAACACTCATTTAAAGTTATGAAAAAAATACTCTCAAATGTAATCTTTAGAAAATCTCAAAATTAATATCAATGTTTCATGCTGTACTATAGATTATAAAGCAGTGCTGCCTATTTATACACTTGTTTAGATAATTTAGCCAAAACAGTATCTGCCATAATATGAACATAATTATTGGCCTATTATGTTCATATTATGGCAGATAATATGAACATAATTATTGGCCTATTAGTATCAGTCAGCATTCTAATATTGTTACATTATAATCAACCTAGACCTGTTTTGGTCAGTGTTTGAAGGCAGCATTGATGCACCCTTCGCTGGTTATGATATCCCACAATCTTGAGCGCAAAATTTGTAAGTAGAAAAATAAAAATTGAATCTGATTCCTTTTCTTGTAATTTTAACTTATGATTCAATTTCTACATAAAAAAAAACATTGCATTCCTTACTTATGCATTTGATGTTTTTCAAAATCTTATTTGAATTAATTTTCTTAGTTTACTTAGGAAATACAAAATTACTGCCTTTTAAGTCACTGACTGACAGGGCAGCTTCCTTAGAGTTTCGGACAGAACCACAAATTACTCCATGACCTGCCATAGAACAGATCACAAACACAACATAAACGAGTTTACATGTCAGTTTAGTGTGTGTGTGTGTGTGTGTGTGTGTGTGTGTGTGTGTGTGCGTGTGCGTGTGTGTGTGTGTGTGTGTGTGAAGGTACGATTCAATACAGTCAGGAGGTGGCAGTATTGGTGATAAAGTGTGTGTTCATTTGCTCAGCCAGTGAAGTTGGACTAATGCAACACACCTGCTGTCCCTGCACCATCATTAGCCTCGGCGGCCCAGCGGAAAGGTCAAGGCTAAATTGCGATCTGCAGCCGTTCAGGAGGCGCGTAAACACGCAGTCATCGCCCTGATCGCAACTAATGCACACGCTGATGAGTAGGTGGGAGCTACTACCACAGAGAGATGCATGGTGGGAAAATAATTTCAACGCAGAAATCTCGAGGAGGTGAGACTCGTGAACTTCACGTGCAGTCACAACATAATCATCCAAATGATCTATCCAATTCCAGACCCACCTGTGTGGCATCGAAAATTTTACTAGGAGCCGAACACGAACAGCAATGGCTATGTGTGTGTGCACACGTTTGTTTGTCAGAGAATATTTTAGCAGATTATACAGCAAGACACATGCTCACATATAAACATGCACACCCACACAAACACTGCCTCGGCGTACCTGCCCGGTGGTAATTAATCGCTGTGGTATTTAGGCCTGTTGGAGTAGACAAATATGACAGAGACAGGGACAATTAGGATCCTTGTTCAAGCTACATTAACTCTCCGTGCTATTACAATGCGGGCTGCTTCTCCTCGGCTTGTAAAAAGCAGCGAGGAGATTGTTCCTCATGGGCCATGGAGATATTAATGAAAGAAAAGGAAGATTGTGTTTATTGTAGTCATATAATTGCAAATAAATTTCAATTAGCCGGCGTGTCACCCCTGTAAGTGCAAGCTTGTGGGCTAGCGTCAACTAGCCCTGAATGAATGGGAGAAAACAACAACCAAACTAGGTGGATTTGACTTTCTATGCAATTTCTTCCCTTCTTGAAGTCGGGAGGTGGTGAAGAGGGGTTTCAAGGTCACTCCCGTGAGTTTTACCGCAGATTTTTCTTCATTTTTTTTCTTTGGGTTATTAAATAGATTCAAAATTACTTGCAAAGAATAGAATGTTTTCTACTATGCCAGCATGTAAAGGAGACCGAATGAGAGGGGAGGAGGAGGGATGTGGACGGAATGACAGGGAAAGAAATAGGAGGAGAAAATGAGAGGAAGAGAGGGAGATGAGCAAGAAGGTGTTTAGTATTCTTCTCTGATCAGCAGTTGGTGTGTGCTCTTCGCTTCTCTTTTCTTCCAGCTGAAGAGAGGAGAATATTTAAGCAATGTCATCCAACAGGTCAGCCACAACACTGGACAGACTGACCTTTGACCTGTGGTAGAGAATCACTGTCTGCCAGATCCTAACATCAACATGATAGCAAAAGATCCAGTTCAACATGTTAATTTGGACTTTTTCATGCATCGCCTTTGTGATTTTGTTTTAAGTGTAAGTCATTTATGAAAATAAAAAAATACTTTTATGAAAGGATACTTTTATTATGGAGATTAGTATCATTCTTTCATTATAATTATTAATATGTGGGTCTTTCAAAAAAAGCAGGTGTCATTTATGTACAGTATGAAAATGAGTATATGAATAACTAATGCTAATTTGTTTTAACGGCATCATAAAAAATTTTGTAACATCGTTTTATTTTATTTTATGTATTTATTTATTTATGTTTGTTTTCCTTTTGTCATGAGGAATTAATTTAAATCCATGTATGGGAAATGTAGGGAAAATACAGGCTTGCATTTTGTCTTTATTCTCCAGATACAGCGTTTACTTAAACGTTTAATTGACATAATGCATTATATAAATATGCAGTTTTGACCTAGAGTTACATGTTAACACTTTTGCTACCATATCTTTCATTGTTACGGTAAAGTAACAAACTACTCAAAACAAATAAACAAAAATCACTATCCTTTAAGAAAGTTAACTCTACAAACCCACTTGTTTTTATCACTTTATCTTGGATGATCTTAAAATGTCAACCATGATTTTGATAAATAACTGATAACTGAAAAGAAGATAGAACTATCAGATTTTTCTTTCTAAACACAAAGCTTACAAAAGAGCCGATGTTACACCTCTCTTTATCTCCTTACACTGGCTACAAGTTGCAGATCGCATCAAGTTCAAGACACTGATGCTTACATATAGAACAACCACAGGCTCTGCACCCGCCTACTTCCACTAACTATTCCGAATCTACATCCCCTCCAGAAGTCTAAGATCTGCTAGTGAGCGACGCCTCGTGGTACCATCACAGAGAGGCTCAAAATCACTTTCCAGAACATTCTCGTTCACCGTTCCTGGCTGGTGTAATGATCTTCCGACACCTATCCGGAACGCTGGATCCCTGTCAATCTTCAAGCAACAACTGAAAACTCATCTCTTTCGACACTACTTGACTTCATCATAAACAAAAATAAATAAATAATAAAAATACCTTCTTTCTTTTTATCTTTCTCTCCTTCCCTTGCTAGCTTGTACTCATTTGAACAATGACTGAGACTTTGTGTTATGAGCACTTCCGCTGTCTGATTGCCTCTTCAAGATGAATCGCTTTATGTATTCCCCAATTGTAAGTTGCTTTGGATAAAAGCATCTGCAAAATGACTAAATGTAAACGAAAATGTAATGCTTGCAAATTAAAAAGGTAAAACGGTCAACCCTGTTAGCTTTTTAACATACAATATCTCCAATTATATCCAAATATTCAGCTTTATTAATTTGGAGATTTAAAATTTGTAAGAATATTTAAAATGTTTTATAGAATGACCTTCAAAAGTTTGTGGCATTAACCACACTTGAAACTAATTGGACTTGTGCTTGTTCACTTTACTCTGCAGAGGTGTGAAGCCTCTTGTGGCAGTGAACAATAAGAGCTGCTGAATGAACAGTCATGAAACATTAAGCAGAGGTAGATAGAAGGAAAGAAACTTTCTACATGAAACAAATTACAGCTACACCTTTGTCTCTGAAGCCAAATTGTACAATGCATTTGAGCATTTAAAATTCTGTGTTACTGTGTTAAAGACAACAAATGTTTGCTTTATGATAGAAAGAATGAAGCATGCTTGTGTATTGATGCATTTTATGATTTGAAAATTCTGTGATAATATGCTGTGACAGTCATTTAGGGTGGGAAAACAATAAAATAAACTATCAAAGCTGAAACAGAATGATACATAAATATATATACACAGTACATACCGCCACCTATATCTATGATATCAGATTCAAATCAAACATACGGCTGAACCCTGACAGACAGACAGATTACAGGGCAGACAGGCAAAAAGTTGTCTGCCCAGAAATATAACAATATTGTGCAAGACAGAATCCCACTCAGACATCATGCGGCGTGTCTCCTTCCATGAATCCACAATGACATTCGGAAAGTTGTGATTGAAAACAATGTCAAGATGGGCATGTTCTTTGTGATAATTATGATCATTATTGATATTACTATTATTGTTATTGCATTTCTCCTTTCCTCTGGCAAAGATGATAACCTGTGTAGGCTTGCTGAATTCAAATGATACCACTTGATAGAGAGTCTGTCACGGAGGAGTAAACAAAAATCTTGTCTTATTTATTTATTTCTCATCGTCAGAGCCTTGAGTGATCAGTTTACGTTCTGCCTCAGATTACAATCAGTTAATAACGGTGATTCTGCCTCAAGGAAAGGGATTGTGGGGAAACTGCGCAGGGTGAGACGGCGGTCCCTCGACAGCGAAAGAGCGGGGGCCTCAAGGATCCGGCTAACAAAAACCCCGGCGGATAAACCACTGCCATGGCTTTTTGAAAGAAAGAAACGAGAGCAGCGCAGACAGACAGGAGAGCATGGGCGTTTCTAAGCAGGCTTTAAGATGGCAGATAAGGGTGTAAGAGAGAGGCTGATCTTCTGGCAGGTCAGGAGGGATCCTGAGCCGGAACGTCGTATCAACCTAAACCCAGACCCCTCGCTCCCCGCTCCCCGCTCGAGGGCCAGCTGGTTGCCGTGGTGAGGAGCCGCAGGGGTTTGCCGGGGGCGATAAGCCAGCGTGAGCCGAGGGAGTCGGAACAGAGAAAGAGAGCGACAGATTTCACAAAGGAAAAGAAGAGGAGCGTGGAGAGTGAGGAGCGGAGGGAGATGACGAGGGGAGGGTTAGAGAGGAGACGCTTGAGTGAATAGGCGTGCATTGTAAATCTCTGCCGTGGCAACCTGCAGCTGTGGAGATCGGTGTGATGTGTGGATGACAGGGAGAAGAGAGGCCGGCTGCACAACGGCAGAGGATTTCTCCTCCGGCGCGCCGCTTATGACAGCTAACTCGGTGAGAGGAAGCGACCGGTTAGGAAGAATTACAAGAGCTATGCAGCCTGCCATCTTACAAATGGATCCCATTTAGCCTCGGCATGTAAATAAATAGAGTTCACTTGGAGGGAAAGGGAGAGAGAGAGAAAGAGAAAGAAAGAGAAGGAGATAGAGGGTGACAGAGGCAGAGAAGTGGCAGCAGTAATCAGCTGCAGGAACGTTTATTAACTAGTCCGCTAGTGCGCATGTGCATGCGTGCGTGTGTGTGTGGGGGGCTGCTGAAATTATGCAAGTGAGTAACAATGAGCAAATTGAACCCCCACAAAAAGCAGCACAAGGTCAGGCAGAAAGACGAGGCTTTGGGGTTGAGAGTGGTGGGTGTGAGAGGATAACAGATCGTGATAAATTGGCTCACATTTTACAAACCGCTGGCCCTAATGCCCTGCTCTCAGCCAAGACCGCTAGGCTGGAACTTTCTGTACTGTAATACCTCTACTCAGCCATTTGTGATATATGAAAACCAAGCTGTGGCACTAATTGCACAATTACAAAGCGGAAGCCGAGCTGTGGTGAGGCAGGGTGTGCAAACTGGAGGGGGTACCGTGATACACGCAGGCCCTCCCACTCATCCGTGGTCTCCTTTTTTAAAATTCTGTGGAAAAGGAGTAGTTCTAGTGCTTGCGCACACTCTCATTAGGTAATTAGGTTCTTTAGTAGAGGTGTCGTTAAATATGCCACTCTCTTATTTCGGTTAGCCCAGACTTTCCCCACGAGATCCCCGCTGGACACGGATTCTAACACACATATTTCCTCCAGAAACACTGCAGGACTGTGTAGCATTGCTCACCTGCCTAGTGGTAAAAAAATACCAAGACCAGGTTCTCCCCTCCGAGGGATAAAAAAAAACAAAAAAAAAATACGTCAATGTGTAAGTGTGTGAGTGAGTGTGAGAGAGAAAGAGAAAAAAAATATCTTCTACATCGATGAAAGGACAATTTATTACCGTCTGCTGTGGGAGACATATTTTGCCCCAGTGCTTTGCTGGCCCTGTTGACTGTCTGAATGAGGAATGGGAGCATATTAGCACCCGGGCTGCTTCTGCACAGAAGCAGCCTGGCACTGAACCATCACAGCCCTCAATACCGCCCAGGGTCGGAGGTCAAGAGCGGAGCAGCGTCTGAGGCTCGTGGACTGCCGTACGTTGTTTCGTCTCCCGCTGTAGCAGATTGATACATTATTATTAGTGCCTGCTCTTCCACAACTCTCAACAGCTCGAGAGCTGTCCTCAAGAAATTATGAGTGTTTTCAGAAAGGGCTTCTGACAAGGTATAAGACTGAGATAGCTGCGGATATTGAAAGCATTTGTCTTGAGAACTTCCTGTCATGTTAAAACAGCAATGGCTATTTGAACATATCGGTATTAAGCCTGTTTTACAACGCATGTTCAAGCAGAGAATAAGTAAAATTACTGCAACAACAGCAAGCTATGTATATATTCAATTTATAAAAATATTTATATTACATACCATAAGATGTTTCTTATGTTAATACATTCAATAAAAGGTGACTTCTGGTAAGTAAATCCAGTAAATTCAACAGCCCATTTCTGTGGGATTAGCATAATCATGCTGCTACGAAACTCTGTTTTGTACATTTAACATATACTAACTATAATAACCCAGGAGGTAATGAGAAAGCCACATGAAGAATTAAAGTTAATCACAAATAGCTTTTCCACAAGCTTAGGTACATACTAGAAGGTGCACACTGTGTCATTCACACAAACACAAAAAAAATCATGATAACTCACATTTCAATAAAAAACTATGTAACATTAATCCCTAATGCACAAAACTGATGAGAAAAAAATGTTGTCAATGAAAATACATCAAATGTAAAGTCACAAAGGGAATTCTGGGAATGTCAATTTACATGTTTTTATTAGGGGTGTGAACCTACACTGGTCTCACGGTTTGGTTAGTTTACGATTATCCTGTCATCGATTCGGTTCAATTCGAGATCCCGATGTAATGACGATGCACTGCATCTTGAATTTTCCATTATAGTTCACGTTTACAATTTTGTCAATAAATACAAGCAGTCGGATATATTAACCAAACCTTTCATTTTACCTGCTCAAAGAAAACACGCTTCTTGAATGTACCAAACATCAAACAAAACTCAAGTCTGCGCACAGAAGACAACAGGATAATTTAAATACTAAAGTGCATAATGCAAGGAGTGTACTTTAGTACTTATTTAGTGCAGTGTACGTCCTTGTAAAACATTTAAATATTAACTAGTTTTATTAATTAGTGGTATCACCCCCTGTATATTTTATTTGTGCATAACATGATTTACACACAGCATGTGTCTTCTCCAGGTCGTGCTCACCAGGCTGTTCATAAAAGCCGAAATGTGCCCAAATGTCAACTTTTAAAGTAGCTGGAGCATTTTTTATTACTTGCACTTGTGTCTCGCCTCCCTATGCTATTGTGTGCTACTGCAACAAAGCGCGTATGCGACAAATTACGTCAGAAAAACGTCAGTACGTTATAATCGGATATGATCTATTACTGAACCAAAACTGAATCGTCCTCGTCTGTATCGCAATGCATCGTAGAAACGATTAATTTCGACAACCCTAGTTTTTATTGTAAATTAGAAGATTACTTGTTCTTTATGCGTCCTAAACCTTTCATTTAATGTAAAATGACATGAAATGTCCCATTAGATCTATCACAAATTTCTGTAAACATGTAAACATACTGTTAGCCACTGAACAGGTTTTTACTATAGCATTTCTAGTCTTTTACCATTAAAACTGTAATCATTTCTTTAAGTTAGGGTTGGGATTCTCTGGAGGGAATTGAGAATTAGTATTAATTAAATGTCAATAACTCTACAAAAAAACTGCATACATCACTTGTATTTAGTCAAATTTACCGAATATAAATTACTGTACTGTCTGCGGAACTTCACATGTCCACAACTCGTGTCTTCTGTAAATTTGTAAGTAGTTCACTCTTGTTGCTTTATTACAAGCTCATAAGCTGATATTACAAAATACTGTTTTGTTAAATAGGTTTATAGTGCATTTTAACCTATTTTCTGCTTAGTTCAGCATGCTGTGCGCTATTACTCACACACCCACACATACATACACACACATTTGTATACTCTCTCTCACACACACACACACACACACACACACACACACACACACACACACACACACACACACACACACACACACACACACACACACAGACACAGACACCTGATAACATTTGTGATTCTTAAGGGTCAGACAAATTCATCATAAAAACAACCACAAATTAGGGTCTCCAGTCTCAATCACTGGAAAACCCACTGGCACTGACAGACCATCCTCTGGCACATAGAACTGAAGAAGTGTTCCGGAAAGTGAAGGATGAAATAGAAGAGTGGTGTGGGCTCAAAGGTTAAGGCTATAATTGTTTCGACTCTTAGCAGCATTAAGATAATTTTCCTGCAAAACAGATGGTCACAGAAAAAGCCAGCTAGTCTTTTCCAGCCGTTTCCTCGGCTGAGGATGATCCCCAGAGTAATGCTTAATGTCTCCACGTATCTCAGGTGTAATCGGTGAAATGACAGTACTATTTATCTCACGTCTAGTTCAGCAATAGTTACCAACGACTGCCGGCGTGACCTCAGGTGTGTGCACATTAATTTTACCTCAGTGTTTTCTATAGCATCAATTAATAAAAAGTGACGAGGTTTGGAGCAAATGAACAGCCCTTGATAAATGAGGGTCTGGACTTAATTGCTCAGTAAATTAAGAGCTCAGAATTGTGACGATGCGGACCAGTTTTAATATTTAAAAAGTCATTAGATGTGGAAATGTCTGGCTTAGTTAAGTATGTAGTCACCCACAAGGACATTAAAGACCACATGAAACAAAGAAGCGTTAAAACACGATCAACGGTACACACACACACACACACATGCACACAAAGTGCATACATCTATCAATGCTTACAAACATGCACAAGTCCGCATACATGCATGAATGTGCACAGATGCCTACAAAACCCGTACATGAAGAATCCGGAGAGCAGCAGTACAGTAAATACTCCATTGGTCCACAGAGTATGCATCTAAATATATTTAATAATTCTATGGATTTGTTTTCACTTCATTTGCATGACAACAGTCTGCTAGTAAACCAGCAATTGCTGCTGTGATACAATCTTCATCATAATGGAGTTGTGATGGAACTTCGTGGTGAGGAGAAATTGAGCAAGTTAAGCCAGCTGAAGCCAGGGACGCTAACCATTAAGGATGATGGATCACTTTCAGTAATTCCGCTTTATTATGATTGGGCAAGATCAATATTTTAACAGTTCGGTTACAGGCTTTTGTACAGTACTTAATATGTATTATTCATAACCTTTGTCAGCGCAGGAGGGCAGCATGTCTCAGACTGAGTGGAGAGAGAGAG